>APFE030200734.1:290299-311995 GCA_000404065.3 Pinus taeda | reverse complement strand
CAATGGGATCTTCCCGCCACCGTCACCTTAGGAAGAATCCTAGAGAATATGGTCACTAAGGTTACCAACAGAAACAAATATACCTGGGGGAACAGTCTATAATTCGATACGCACTCAAGGGCAGAGTAGCAAGCTCAATCCCCTTGAAGGCTCCTCGACATAAACCGAGGTTTAACAACAAGTGACCCCAAGCTCCTCGATAATGGTTAATCCGAGGTTTACCGTTTGTAATACGTGAATATCTGGCGTCGTTCCCAATGAGGAAGGATTGATTCCCACACTGGTTCGGACACGATCTCGTGCTTCTCCTTTAAGAGGAGCCTTCCCAGAGCATAGATGCAACAATTGGATTTCTCCTACCGCAAGATGAAGCTACTTGTTTGTTTTACTATCTTGGAGAGTTAATTACTCCCTACTCCAAGATACTGGCCTAAGCTATATTGGTGTATCAAAGCCCTAGAAACAAAAATTTTGCTAGATTGATTTTATTTTAAGCGTGATTTTTAGTGGTTTTTGATTAAGCCGAAAGGTGACGGAGATGAAACTTGTGGTGTAAAGACTCGACTCAAAATCACTACAAAAATGCACTTAAGATGATTAACTAATCTTTTCTCTTCAATGAAGTTCTAGCTAAGAAAGAGTTGGAAAATGCAAATACTTGAAAACACAAATCTTTCTTAATGATCAAATCAAAAGAAGAGTATTCGTTCCAATGCACTCAAAAACGAGACAACTAATTATTTTCACAAGAATTTCTCTTTTTCATTCAAACATTCAAATGCTACTAAAAACAAACTTTTTCAAAAGAGACCTTTCATTTTTTTTAAAAACATTTAAAACTATAACTAAAGCAAATCTTTGAGAAAACTATTGAATAAAGCAAACTTAAGATCTACAAACTATGAAAACCTATTTGAAGTAAAAGCTCACAAAAAGTCTTTTTGAAGATTTTTTACTTGGTTACAAGCAAACCAAGGACCAATTTGTCCAGAATCACAAATAAGTCAAGAACAACCAATTTTGTTTTCCTTTTTTAAAAATGAAAATCCAAACTTTCAATCACAAGCTTTTCGAAGTTTTGTAAAGAGAAAACTCAGAGCGGATTCCTCAACAAGGGGAGATTTCATAAATGGTCAGACTCATAAGAAGACTGGTAGACACTAAGGTGATCTGAAGTCCCTACAGCCTCTAAGCTTAGAGCCACTACACAACCAAATCGAAAAACAAACCCAACAAGCAAAACTCCTAGGAATTTCACCTAAAACCTTAACGCTAATGAAATTAAACCAAGGAAAGATTTCAACCAGTCACATGCAGGTATGGGCAGAGGATAACCACTACAAAAACAAGATAAAACTAATTTAAAGAGCAAAATTCAAAATTTCAAAAATTTAGCAGGGTACGCAGGTTCAGAGTTTTCACAGGTGCGGGTATGCTCTGTGCACAAAGTAAAAGTGCGTACAGGTACGCACTGTGATACACGTGCAGACTGCGGACTTCAGCTAAAGTAATGAAAAATAAAAACAAAAGCTAAATCCACTGAGTCTACCCAAATCCACACACAACAAGCCAAAAATAGAAACAAAAAGGCAAGTTTCTCAAGTCAAAGAAAAACGAGGAAAACAATCAAGTCCCGAGTGGAGTTGCCATTTTGTCACGCGGAATGAGTCGATCTTGCGGACAAGATAGACCTTCCTAGAATCTAATGAAGACCTAATGACAAACAAACCAACCAAACACTATCTTTCTCTAAATGCACTTTATAAATAATGGAAAACAAATGTGTTTTAAGGCCTACATCATGTCCAACACAAGTTTGGAGATGCCTTCGCTCCTTTGATCCAAGTAAGTTCCTTCGTCACAAACCTGCAAGCACAAACAAGGCAAATGATTAAATAGCACCTAAATATCCAGTATTATAAAACATATTCAACATGAAAGTCAAGGAGTCCATGAAACAAATAACATGAGATACTTGTTGAGAAAAATGAGCTTGATTGTATTAATTCAAAAGGAGAAGAACCTTACAACCTTTGCCTTGACGTTGTACAAGCCCCTCCCAGGGTCCAACAAGAAGTCTCCTCTACTTTGACAAGCTTCACTCACTTCCCAATGAAGCCAAAAAGGTATATGATCTCTCCTCTTAAGCTCAAATAGGAAGTCTTGCTTTCACTAGCATTTACCCTCAAAAGTTCAGCTTCTAACCTCCTTAGCCACTGACCCAATGCCTCAATTTATAATGCAATGGAGATCAGTTACCAGGTCCTCCTTCAAAGGGATAGAATCCTCCTTCAAAGGGATAGCTCGTCTTAACAAGGGATTAGTTCCTCCTCTTATGGGATGCATGAACCACTTAAAGCGAACAATCCACGTAAAAAATCCTTCTAGAAAACTCTAGAATTAACCCAAAGTGTGTTTTTTTAGATAAAAATTGCGCCTTTTGACTTTCACAGGGGTACGCACCCTCCCCTTTACATACAGAGCGTATAAGTGCGCAGATATCCTGAACAAAAGGTGCGGGCCCGCAGGCAAAAGTGAGAGAAAGTGCGGAACCAGAGTTACATTGATTTTTGATGTCTTTCTCTCATTTCTAAAGCTTGTTTTCAAGAGCTGAGGTTTGAGACTTGCTTAGGAAGCTGGCATAGGTGGTGATAGACCCATACCGACTGCAAATAATCAAGGTGATGATATTTTTGTGTAACACCCTACTTTCACTAGATATTGTAAGTATCCATTTTTTTCATTAATTTTTTTTACAACCCTTTATATTTTTTCAATAACTTTGAGCTCCATTTTTTATACACAACATATAAAAACCCTTTACCCCCTATTATATGCTCAATATATTATGTCATTTTTTCATCAATATTTAGACCCCAATATGAATGCACATGGTATGGTATTTATCTCCTAGTGAAGCCCCTGTGGTTGGAGGTGTGTAAGGGTCCGCCCTATTTGGGGTGGCCTCTGATTGGGGATAGCTCAAGTGCATCTGTTGAGCTGGGGAGGTTCTACCAGTTTAAAGTGGTGGTTGGGAAGTGTCTTTGGCATGATTATGTCTTCCATCAATATGAGTGTTGGGATAAAGTCCACACGTCAATTGAAACTAAGGGCCCTTAGGGTGGTTGCTCCAATGTGAATTGTGAAATGTTGTGGTAGAAGGGTTGTGCCGTAAGAGGAGGAGGGGCTCGAGGTCCACTAGGGGGTAGGGGTGACCAGGAAAGCTTGGGAGAAGCAACAATGATCAGGTGAGTAGAGTTGGGTGAGGATTTGGAGCAAGGTAGGCCCACTCCCTAGGCCGAGCGGTTTAGTCGGTCACCTTAAAGTCCTTGGATGGGAAAATTAGACTGATCTTGATTATATTGGAGGATATGTGTGAACAATGCCATGACAACTGAAACAAAGTCATTACATTCCTCAATGACCTTCAACAAAATCAATGGAACATCCTTGATCACCTAAATTCTCTGTAACGAGACTTGAGGCACAAAAATGATCTCTTTGATGATTTTGAGGCACATTTGTTTCATGTGGATTTCCGTGCCCATTGATATTTTTGTTAACCCGTCGATATTTTTGTTAACCAGTTTCTTTATGTGTTAGTCAAGCTCCAAATTATCCTCCTATTAAGTGATGTTGGTTGGATAATTGTTTATTTTGTGTGTTTTTTGGGATCTTTGGCTGGCTAGTTTATGGGATTTTTATAAATCCTGACAAATTTTCCTTGAATTTTGATTTGATCTCCTCGCCAACAAATATGGCCAGGTTGAGGTTGTGAGAGAAAACGTATTTTTGGTTACCAAATGTAATATCTTGGTTATGAATTAATAAAACTTTTTTGGCCAACAAAAAAAAATACGTTAGGAAATATCTCCACTGTAAACAAAAAACTACTTTTGTTCATGTGTAAATAAGCATCATAATCTCATTACTTTGAATATGAAAATACCTAAACCATTTCTAATGCTCCTTGTCTTTTTCTTTTTGTTTGCATATATACTCAGAAAACTTTCATCTCTACAATACTTACAAAAATAAAAGCATTTAGCTAATGAAAGTATTAAAAACACTAGATAGTCAAGGTACTAAATTATGAATTCTATTATGGAAAATAATATTGGAGCTACCAGGCTCCATCCAACCTTGACTCTTTTTGTTGAAAGCACCCCCGCCCCACCACGCGCCCCCCCCCCACTCCCCCCCCCCCCCACACCAAGCTTTTAATGGTCTATAAGTCAATAAATCCTCTTTTATTTATTTCTATCACTATACTTGTCACCTCAATTCAACACTTTATGAGTCTCATGCCAATATAGGACAAGAAGCATACCCATTTTCCCATTCATTGGGTATTTAGTTACAACATCCTTCTTGTCCACCAAGTGATAGATAGTTACTTGGCTCATTAATGAGCCCCACTCTCCCCAACCTCCTAAGGCAACATCCTATCTTACTAGAAGAGCTATTGATCAATAAATTTCTATAAGTTAATAATCTAATCCACATATTAGATTCCTAGGTATTACACCATATAAGGTAATTAAACTCCATCATTAACTTGAAGCTTAATAGTTTCTCTTCAGCTAATTGCAGCCTCAAAATTATTTTCCACTTTTTTTATTAATAATCTAACAAAACAACTTTACATAATATAACTATCAGTGACATAATAATGATAGACTGGTCCCAAATAATTCCTAAAGTCATAAAATCAAACACACTTGACATGTACAATATTCACAAATAAACTATAATTGGGGGATATCACAATTTTTACTCCATATCCCAAGGTGAAGGCACTAGTTGGGGTTCTCAAAATCATACGAAGGAAATGCAATCCCCAAATGGAGTCAATGTTGTAACCATGTTATTTTTTTCCCCTAGAAAAATCATAATATTTCATTATTTTCGAAAAATTACATGTATTAGATGCTTTGCATCACATGCATCATTGGCTCTTGACCATCTCGGTGTGTATCAGTAAAAAATGGAGTTATGTTTATCCAAAAAAATGGTGCAATTGTATCTATCTTAATTCACCATGCAGGGTGATAGCATAAGAGATTTTGGTAAATATGTATCATATCTGATATCTACAAAATACTTTCACCACGCAGGGCAATGTCCATACTATAAAGTCTGAAAATGAAAAGCATATTGAAATATATACAATGTATAGTCTGAGCAAGTTCCAAAAATAGGATTAGGGTCTCTCCGCCCTATGATATGTCTGATCAATATATGGCATATGATAGTATTGATACTCATCTGTACCCATTTGCTCCTGTATCATCCACTGGCCTCTGGGTAGTAGTGTGGCCTCCTTGGAAAGCCTATCAGCACTGTAGTTATGTTCCCTGTAAATATGATGACAAGAGATGGAATTAAACTGTGCTTTGAAAATGTTCACTTCTTCCAAAATATTACTAAGTGTGTGTGTGGAAAGCAATGATGTCATTGAACCAATTTACAATAATTTTTGAGTCTCCATAAATTTGTAGATCGATGCAATCATGGCCAAGTGAAAAGTGCAGTAAATGGTGAAGGGTGATAAGTTCTACAAAATTATTTGTCCCTTCTCCAAGCCCCATATTAACCTTAAAATGACGTTTTTTAGATATGTGCAGTATGAATCCTCCCCCACATCCTTGGTTCTGAGCAGGATGGTCAAAATATGCCCAGGGTGTATTTTTGTCAATGGTGGTGGGAGTAAGTGGTCTCCTAGGGCGAGATCTGATGGGATTAGGCAGTTTGTAATAAGTTGAGATAATCTTTGCGGTGATATTCTACCATCTAGCTATGGCTTAATCAAATATTATTTGATTCTGAGTCAGCCAGATGTTCCAACATATGAGGAGAGGGAGACAGATCTACTTTGTACCATGATGTGCACTACACCAACTTTCCCAAGCATGGTTAATGTTCTCCCCCTCCCATCTTCTAGACAGTTGAATTGAAGAGTAGATAGTCTGCTAGAGGTTGATCGATGATTCACAATTAAGAAAGAGATGTTCTATCAATTCAGATGATATTTTACAGAGGACACACCAATGTGGTCTATGGAGGGTGCAGTGAGTTAAGGATTCCCCCATGGGGACCTTATTGTTGAGCACACACCAGAATAAAAGTTTGGTTCTTGGAGGGGAGCGTAAATTCCAAATGCTCTGCCACCAATCGTGAGCTTGCTCTGGCTGTCTGTTAGATATCAGTCCGAGGTAACCAGTCTTTGGAGTGTATACTCCATTCTCCACAAGACACCAAACGGGTTCGTCAAGTCCCTCCTTAATCCTGATGTGAGATCCACTCAAAGCTGTTATGTAGTCTTGCCACGATTGGTGCCATTGAGGAGGGATGTTGAGCTGATGAACAGATTTCCAACTTTGAGTGAAAATGGTGGAGTTAATTTGATCTGCAATGTGAGCTATAACATAGATATCTTGCTGGTTTAGATGTAGAATTAACTCTCTTGGTAGATGGAACCTACCTTCCCCCCCCCCCCACTTAGTCCAAGGATCTAGTCCAATGCGAGCTTTTGTTCCATCGGTTATCCTCTAGGCCAGATTGTTACGAATGATAGGTAGGGAGAGTAGGAGGGCCTTTCAGACAGATGATATACCTGTCCTCGGCCAACTAGGCAGATACACCCAATCCATGATCTGTAGAGGCCAAATGTATTTATGATAAGTGACAGAGGTCCAGAGGTTCTATCTAGTTAGTGGAGTCCAACCCATTTTTGCTGTCAGTGCTTGGGCAAATAGAGCTAAGTCCTTTAATCCCAAACCTCCCCATTTTTTGGGCAAGGAAATATTATTCCATCTGACCCAAGCAAAAATCTTCTTATCTTGTTGTCCATTCCATAGGTATCTGCTGCAAATCTGTTGTAGATGGGCAAGGATGTTCATGGGGATCCATGCCAATGCCATCCAGAAAACAGGTGTAGCCTTCAAAACTAATTTGATAAGCACTAGTCTACCCGCTCTGGATAAGAATCTATGGCACCAATTTGTGAGCCTTTTTTCTAGCTTGATGACCAGCCAGATCCAGTCTGCAATTTTTTGGCTGAGGGGTTGAATCCAAAACCCCAGGTATTTAAAACCATAGTCAAGAGGAAGAATACAACATGGGAAGTGTTGTTGGGCAATTCGAGACTCATGGATGGATGTGTGGGCTAAAGTAATAGTGGATTTCCCATAGTTAGCCAACATACCAGTGGCTTGTGGAAAGAACATTGGAGAAAGAGGCTGAGTCTCTGATACTACCATCGAGAAAAATGAGGACATCATCCATAAAAAGTAGGTAAGTGAGATAACATAGATCATTTATTTTGAGTCCACAAAGTCTACCTTCCCTCTTTGCCTATGTAAGGAGCTGACTGAGACCTTCCATGACAATCAGGAAGAGTAAGGGGGAGAGGGGGTAACCCTGTCTGAGTCCCCTTTCAGCATCAAAGAAATGAGAGGCCGATCCATTGATGAGAACACTGAATGTTGGAGTAGTGATGCATGACATGATCATGGTGGTGAAAGCATGTGGGAAGCCAAGGTGAATGAGAGGCATTTTGATGTAGAGCCAGCTAACTTGATTACAATCTTTTGCTAGATCAATCTTTAAGATGATACCTTTCATCTTTTTAGACCAAATTGAGTGGATGGCCTCATGGGCCATGCAATGGATTCATGAATTTGTCGATGCTCAAGGAAGGTGAACTATTCAGAAGATATATGATGTGAGAGAATACGTTTGATCTAGTTGGAAATGATCTTTGTGATGATCTTGTAAAGACAGTTACTGAGGGAGATGGGCCGAAAATCATTGAAGGATGATGAAGACTCAAACTTGAGGATGAGAGCAATGAAGGTGGAATTGATGGCATCATGTAGTTTACTAGAGGTCTTGCACTCTTCAACAAATTTTAGCAGATCTTGCCCCAAGAGTTCATAAAAGGCAAGGTAGAATTGGATCAACCATCCATCCAGCCCTGAACTTTTATCTCTTTTAAACCATTTTAGAGTCCTTCAAGTTCACTAGATGTTACAGGAGAGTTGAGCTCTTCTGCCACTTCATCATCCACAAATCGAGGAAAGTGACCAACAACATTGATGATGTCTGCTAGGTTTGACCCTTGTGGGGATTTGTAGAGATTCCGGAAGTGAGAGGTACCCAGGTGAGAGAGCTTATTAAGGGTGTCTGCAACACCCCCATCAGGTAGGGGCAAATTCCATATAGTCTTAGATACCTCTCTTCCCTTGCCATAGTTATGAAATAATTTTGTATTATCATCTCCTGCATGTAGCCAAATAGCCATGCTCTTAAGTCACCAGGTTTCCTCTCTTTCCTTCAATATCGTTTCCTTCATTTCTCTAGCTCTATAAGGTGAGATTTTTCACTTGTTGATATAAATCCCAGGTTACAATCATCTGATAGCGCACTCAGTTCAGTCTCAATCTGAGATAAAGTATGGTCATCCCTCTGATTTTTCTCTTTGGCCTAGGTGATGGAGAGGTGCTTGAGTTGGGTCAGATTGGGACAAAATCCCTCAGCGAGGGATCTGTGCCTTGAGATGGGATTTGCCATCCAGAAGTTAGAAACCAATTTGGTGTATTCAGGGTCCTGTAGCCAAATATTATTGAATTTAAAGGGTGACCTGGGCTTTGTATGGGGGTCAAGGATCTCTAATAATATGGGAGTGTGATCAGATATACCCCCGGAACCCACCCATTGCCTATATTGATATAGCTGATGAAATAGAAGTAATATAATCAAAAAATGATCTAACCTTCTAGCAAGAGCTGCTTCTCCCACCCTTCTATTCCTCCAAGAAGGAAGGGACTTGTTCATGGGGACATCTGCAAAATTATGTTGTTCCAATAGATTCATCATGTACCCTGAGAGAGGATCCACTTGAGCTTGGGATCCCCAAGATTCTGCAAATCCTATGGATAAATTGAGGTCACCCCCAAGGACGAGATGATTAGGGGAGGAGATTGAAAGATTGAGAAAGTGCTGCCATAAGTCCTCTCGTTGATGACAGGGTCCATACATGTTGATGACCCAAAGATTCATGCCAAGATCGGTCGAGAAGATATCCAATCCGATAAACCTAGATCCTCCCCAAGATGCTAAAACCTTAATGGTACGAGGTTTATGCCCTATGGCTAATCCCCCACAACGTCCCATAGCATCAAGAGAGTAGAAGTTCCAGCAAGGATTTAAGGAGGCTAAAGATCTGGATATGAGTTCAGCATCTCCCAAGGTTTCTTGCAGCATAATGATGTCTATAGGCTCAGTTTCAAATAACCTACGCAAGGCTAGTGTTTTGGAGGCACTATCCATACCTCTACAGTTAAATGAGAGGCACTTCATGGGGGAACCCTCCTCGGGGTGTTCAGTGCTCTAAGGACCCCTTCCAAGGTAGATTGTTTGCTTGTGACAACTTCTACCCCAACCTTTTGAATAGCTTTAATAAGATAGGATTTCCAGCCATGATATGAATGAACAATAGAACCAGGGAGGGAGAGTCCCAACCTTGTGCAAAGAGGCAAATGACCTTAGATGCGAAAGGTAACGCAAATTATATTTGTGAGGCAGATCCATCCCGTCAGTAGAGGGAGGGGAAGGATTGGATGGAGGGGGAGGAAAGGAAGGAGATGTGGTAGCTATGGTGGGTGAATACTAGGCTAGAGTGCATGGTATAGAGGAGGTGTTCATAATATATGAAGAATCAAGAAATGTGCTGCATGAAATTGTAACAGGTTGAGAGGAAAATGGAGTACCCGCTTTTTTCGCAGCCTCAGCAGCAGCTCATGATCGTGTCAAAGGAGGCGATGGTGTCCTGTGAGCTCCTTCTACCGCCATTGGAGTGCCAATTCGAACAAAGGCCCAAGTGTTATCAGGAAATCTAGTGTTTATGCAGAGCTGCTAGTCCCACTAAGATGGGTAGCTATCTTAGAAACAAACAGATTAAATTTACTTTTGTTTTCCTTTACGAGAAGTAGATAGAAGAGGAGCAAAGAATACCAACGTCGATCTTTCGCTCAATTCCTTGCTTGTTCCTCCTCCTCTCTGACAGGTCTTTGCCGCTCCTTCCTTGACCACTCCGATTTAAAGAGTACTTGTAAAGTTAAAGCAGCATAATACCTTCAAAGTGCAGAGATCTACAATCATAAACAATATAGGACTAGATATATATTGACCACACAAATGCATATATCATCAAACATACAAGAATGTGGAGGAAAAATTGAATAGCTTTATTGATAAAAAGATTAGAAGAGAGGATTACAACCCATTGATCTGACCCAGCGTCATCCTCCTAGCATGAAATCGCTTCTTCACCTCATGAAAAACTTAGATCACCCAACACTATGATCTTCCACCAGGAAACCAACAGCACTTCCTTATAAGATATAAGATTCCAGCCTCTGGATCTCTGGGATGAGGGATCCATATATAGATGATTGCAGGGTGGTGAGTTAGATTTTGGGATTTTGATTAGTGTCCTCTCTTTGTTAGTTCTTGATTCCACTTGGAGATTGATGATCTCTTACTCATCCCTGGGAAAATTCGGAGAGGCAAGTGTCACAGGAGAAGTTTCTCGAAGATTCCATGATCATCCACCTTGCAAACTGTCTTTGCCATTTGTCTACTCTCGCCCATCACACCCTACAGAAGGGGTTTCCAGTATGCATCACACTTTTTGCATTGAGTAGCTGAGATGCATCACACCCTTAGCACTGGGCACTCTGTATGGTCCAGTTTTGACCAGTTATGAGTAGTTTTATGTGGAGAACTTATGGGAGATGATGTAATCAGCTGAGCTTGTTCCTTTAGGGCATGAAACAACACTTTTTGGGACTTAGAAGCCCTTGTTTTATGGACATATGTGATTGGGGTTGCAGTGCCCAAATATGTCTAACACAGTTGCCCCTAAAGCATGAGGTTGAAAATATTTTGATGTTGGGTGAAATGCTTTATCATGAGGATCCAAGGTTTTTTGAACTGGAAGGCGACATGTAATAAGATACAATAAAATACATTATCTTCATAACATTTTCATAATCTAGCTGAGGTGGGCATTCCCATGCTCAGCTTTATAAATTCATTTTCATGTACATAGGACAGACAACCGTCTGTGTGGCAAACTGATGATTTTGGTAGAGCCATCATCCTTTGATTCAGATGATCATCTATGCAGCAATGATGTACTTTTGATGTCTTTATTTTCCTGAATATATCGCAGCTCGGATGGATGAAACTAAATCCGGGGTCTTCAAACTCGTCCAATCTTCGTCCAAAGTACAAGTCGATCCACGTGAAAAATGTTCTGGATTCGAACATGGAAAGACATCGCCTGATTACCAGCCAATGATGTAAGCTGTTAACAGGCGCGAGAGGAATAACTGATAATGATGATGACCCTCAAGGTACTACAGTACAATTCGCGTGGTGTGAAAAAGGGACTTGGCGTCGAAAACCACTTAAAATATTTTGGTCGAAGGCCATTGATGTAAACCTGTCGCCAGAAGTGAGAAACTTGCCATTGAGGCATGCAAGCTTCAAAGTACTGAAGGGGTTGTTCCTAGGTTGACTTCTTGGATAATGAGCTATCGTCGACAAGAAGTAACCCGTCGTAGGAGGGCCTTAATGAATCCCACATCTACGACATGGAACAGAGTAAATGATTTTGTGGATGTGAAAACGATCTGGTGATATAGGGTTCAGGGTGGCGGTCATGAAATAATGAAGCGTGAAGGTATTGCAGCGGGTGAGACATAGGCTAGGTTGGTGAATTCTCTGATCGACTTCTCTTGAACATATCGACGACACTAACATGGATTGGTAGCGTTAACCCCAAATATGGATGGTACGATGGACCAATGGTAATATGACCGGTGAACGGAATAACCCAACCCGACTCAATCATGGTGATGGAGTGAAACTGTCATGTTCAAGAGCGACTCACTACCAATAAAGTTTCTTCAAGTTTTCTTCCCAATTTTTCCCAGTCATTACTGGCCAGTACCTCTTTATTTTTTATCAAGCTTGAGGAGGATAACATATGCTTGTTCTATAATTTTCCCTTCGGGAAAATCCGTCGTTATGTTTTAACAAGCCTAGCGACAGTGAAACTCGTTCTCGTCTCTATGGACAAGTTTTCCGCTATTGGTTTTAACGAGTTTAACGACAAAGACAACTCGGTCCTTTTTCAATTTTAGAGAGTCTGAAAAGGGACGGAAAGGAAACTCCAGTAATCCTTTTTCGTCATATAATCCCTTAAGTCCAAAAAGGTATAAAATAATATGAAAGGGATGAATTTTCGATAGTTTCAATGAGCTGAACAAAACAAGCGCTCGATCTTTTTGTGTAATAATCCCTCAGGTCCAAAAATATTAAAATCTAGAGGAGGGATAGCACTCCTGGTAGCTTTAACGAGCTGGAGAGGCCAACTGCTTCGCAATATTTTCACATTTTATGAGTCAGATGAAAAGAGCTTAAAGGAGACTTGTCTTTGAGGAACGAGTGATATTTTCGGGTAGATGCTGATTCTAGGTAAGGTTTGGAATTTTCCAATCACAACAGTGTCACAAGGATGGCTAACAGAATCACTCTTCGTAGTTGTTCCTCAAAAGGGTAAACAATCAAATGGAGGCGTATGATTGGCTAAACAGAGTGGAGGTGATGGCAGGAACACAACCAAGGCTCAAAAGCTGATGATAATGAATTCACAATGGTTATGTACCAGAGGTTGGTTCATTTTTAATGAGCTTAAACTCTGGAGGAAATTTGCTCATTTCTTAGGTTTAATTTTTTACAACCTTGAACTTCGCATAAAAACGGCTTGTGATAATGGTCATTGATATTCGACCCACTGTTAACACTATGTTCTTTTGACGGTCGTACTACCTATTCAATTGCTCCATCAAACTGATTAGAAATGAAAATACATGCTTGAAAAATGAGTTAAAACACTAATACCCTACTTGAATTACGTGAAAAGTAATTTAAAAGTGGTTTTTACCCCTCATTTTACCATTTCATTTGAACTTGAGATTGTTGGAGGTTTGGAGGTGTTTCCCCCCTTGATTTTCACCAGTTGACTCTGGGAGATTCTGTGGACGATTCTTGGAACCATCTAGACCAGGTAGGAGTTAAACTTGTGCTCTTCAGTTGCATTCTTTCCTTTTCGAATTCTGAGCATGTTTCCCAGCTTTTCTGAGCCTCTGGGGTTTGAACAATTCATTCTGCCCCCACCGCACCCTCAGTACATCAAAAGGTGCGATGCATACTGGTCTATCCACTAACCAGTCATTATGCATCACTCCCAGTACATAGCTGGCGTGTGATGGGCACAAGGAGGGAAAGTTGTGCACTGTTTTTTCATGGAAATTTTGCCTATTTTTTGCCAAATCAGGATCCTGACTCTTCTCTTGTTTGTTTTTCAGAGATTCATCAGAGCAAAATGGTTGTTACATGGTGAGAACATGATCATGAAGAAGAGGACATGGTTGCTTTACATGATCTAGGTACGGTAACTGCATTGCAGAACTGTGGTTTGCTCAAGTTCTTCCGCATCTCTAGCATGAGGAAACAAATCAACTTGTTGCAATATTTCCTTGATCCATGGGATCCTACCAACCAGGTGTTCTAGATTAGAGGCAAATCCATCCCCTTGACTATCGCGGACATCTATTTTTTGACCAGTTTCTCAAGGCATGGTGCCCCTCTCTTACTATTAGGTTTCGCCTATGGGGGCGAATTCGTGAGGGATTATATTCACCGATACTGTAGAGAAGGATCTTAGCCGAGTAGGGACGGCAAGATCAACATCCAAGATGTCACTGACTGATCTTTGAGGACTATCTGGTTCACTTTTGCTAGATTGGCCGGTAGTGTGGCTCTTCACTTGGCCAACAAGTCCTATATGCAATATGCCTTAGAATGCCTTGAACCAAAGGTGTTCAACTGGTGTGATGTAGTACTTCCAGTAATAAAAGAACAGCTTACCAAGGTGAAAAACGGATAATCTACTTTGGCTATGGTTCCATTTTGACCGCTTTCGCCTTGGAGAAGATCCCACTGATGCAGCCGCAGTACACTCACTTGGTTTTCCGCCACCGACTAAACCACAGATGCAGAGATGGGATGACCTTATGGCCCGACATGCAGGTTAGCCACAGGTTTCTTTCTATGATGCCTTATTTGAGTGGTTCAACCATCAGGAGATGGTTTATGCTTAGTGTCTCTATGTTGGGATGGATTTCTGGGGTGACCCAGATTTGGTGTTGTCGGCCGATGAGCAGTGGAGTGCTATAGGTACAATTTCTGACCATATCCTTGTTTATTGCTTTTATAATGTTCCAATGCTTTCTTTTATCAAGACTAATCAAAACTCATGTGCTCATGCAGATATCAGACTGGTGCGACCAACAACGTGCCTGAGAGCACCAGCTGTCATTCCAACAAGAGAGGCTATAGGGAGGGCTGTCCTTCACAACCTGGATGTGGCCGAGACTCTTGCAGCATTGGAGGATCAGATCGAAGGCCTTACTCTCGGTATCCCGGAGGTGAGAACTGACGAGCTGCCTCTAAGATTACAGCGACATACTACTGGCATGCCACGTCGATGGACTAGGCTTTTACGCACGATTGCACAGGCGGTAACTTGTTATCACTAGCACCATTAGGCTAGGGTGCCCCCTAGCATTTTGGGTTTTTGGGTCATTTGACCGATTTTGTCTTATACACAGAACACTATTTGTGAACCATAAACAATTATATATGTATTTTTGATTTTCTGAGCTTCATTTTGGTTAAGTTACATGATCCTAATGCAAATATTGATTAGATGCTTTTCTTTTATAAATGTCGCAAATGTCTATCTAACACATAATTTGCCAATGAATCCGTTAATGTGTTTAAGTTTCTGGAAATATGTTGATATTGGATAGAATCGAACTATCTTTCCAAAATCTTGACCCTTAGGAACATACGATAGATAGCTGGGTTCCGTACAGAATAGATACCGGTGAGCTGTAGAATGACGAGCTCTGAGTCTAGCCTAACAACAAGTCGGCGTATGCCATGTGTGATGGCATCAGAGAGGAGCTCTATCAATGCGTTGTATTCAATGATGTTGTTTTTTGATCGGCTAATACATATCCCTCTGAAACTTACTGATTCGTCGTTCGGATCAAAGATGGCCCAGGCCGCAAAAGATAGGTACTGCAAACTACGACTTGCTCCGTCAGCATATCCAACAAACGATTCCAATGGGTTTGACATCTGTAACAAATGCAAAAGTGGATTACCTAACCAAAACGATTACCCTTAGCGAAAACAAAAATGTAACAAAAGCATAGGGGTTACTACACTGAGTCAAGCATAGTAACGCTTAAGGTACAACCCGTTGCGGGGTTGCGCCAGTGGAATCCCATCATAATCCACTAACTCATAGGCTCCTTTTGCTAATACCCACTTAACAATATAGGGGTCCATCCATAAAGACTTGAACTTACCTGCTCCTAACTTATCGGATTCCTGGTCGTAAAGTAAGACCAGGTCACCTTCTGAGAAGGCATGAGGTTTGACATTCTTGTCGAACTGCGCCTTGACTCATTTCTTATGGGCTTCATTAGCTGAGGCGGCATCACTACAGGTTTCATCCAATTGTATTAGTTCCAAGAAACGAGCCTCCTCTTCTGAAGTTCCGGGGAGAAGGTCAACTACGAGCTTGAGGGATGAGATTTCACCCTGAACTGGTAAGATCACTTCCAGGCCATACACCAGTTGAAAGGGTGTAAACCCGGTCGCATTCCTTACCGATGTCCGGTATGCCGACAGGGCTGAGTATAGGATTAGGTGCCAACTCCGTTTATGGACTCCAATCATCCTTTGTAGCATGCGCTTCAGGACCTTGTTGATTTCCTCAACTTGTCCATTAGCTTGCGGATAATACGGAGTAGAGCTGTCGTGGGATAGTCCTAATTTGGCAGCCAACTCAACCATCATGTGATTGTGAAAATGCGATCCATGATCTATGACTGTAGCTTGTGGAACACTGAATCTGGAGACTACATGATTAAAAAAGAAAAGAGCAGCCGTTTTTCCACTGTTGTTTAATGTAGGCATCGTCTCGGCCCATTTCGTAAAATAGTCAACTACGACTATGATATACCAATGCCCCTCGGCTGGGGTGGGGTTACATGTCATGAAATCTATACCCCATTTGGCGAATGGCCCAACAACGACTATTGGCTGCAGAGGTGCGGGTGGAATTCTAGTTTTGCGCTCGAAGATTTGGCAAGCATGGCAACTTCTAACTGCGGTTATGCAATCCTTGAACATTGTTGTCCAGAAGTATCCTGCTCGTAAAAATCTTTTGAGCCATAGCGTAACCAGATTGATGCCCCCCACATGTGCCTGAATGAAAATCATTCAGGACTTTTTCGGCCTCCTCATGGGTGAGGCACCTCCTTAGAACTGTATCAATACCACAATGGTAAAGTGTATCACGATGATCATGTAGTCTTTTGCTTGGTATCGAGTATGTTGCTGCTCTGAACAAGAGGTATTAGACCTATATGTTTGGTTCTGGAGATAAATAATTATATCTCCATACCACGGATCGCTTGAAGATATCAGAAACAAAGCTTCATCCATGATTGTTGCATTAGATGTTGAATCGTTGGACGACGATGGGAGATCGCATAGCAACTCCGCGAAAACCAGAGCTTTCTTTGATTTGGATTTTACGAATTCCATATCAAACTCTTGCAAAATTGCTATCCATTTGGAATACTTTCCCCCCAGTAACTGTCGCGACAAGATATAAGTCATGGGGTTGCAATCTGACAAAATGGTAGTTTTTCGAAAGAGGATATAGTGTCGAAATCTCTGTATCACTTGAACAGCTGCAAGAGCTAGCTTTTCAACATAGGAGTACTTGATTTCCGTATCATTTAAGTTTTGGCTTAAATAATAGATAGAATGTTCAATTCCATTATCTTCTTGAACTAAAACCATTGCTATGGTCGTATCTGCTACAGCCAGATACATGTTATAGTCTTTTTGATAATCATGAGCATACATTAATGGTTCTTTTATTAGGGATTCCTTTAAAGCATCAAAGGAAGCTTGCACGACCTGATCCCAGATGAAGGGTACTTCTTTTTTCAACAGACGAGTATAACCTTTAGCAAGTTCGGCATAATTTGGAATGAACCTCCTTAGAAAGCTTGCTTTCCCTTGGAGTTTCTGAATCTGAAGCAAATTTGAAGGTGGAGGCAAATCAATGATTGCCTGAACTTTACATGGGTCGAGACAAATCCCGTCCTTTGAGACCACAAAGCCAAGTAAACAACCAGAACTGACACAAAACACACATTTGTGTGGATTCAGTCGTACCTTGTAGTGTCGACAACGTAGAAATATCGCTCTCAAATGCTGCGGATGATCGGTCCGCTTTCGCGAATGAGCTGGAAAATCGTCGAGATATGGTTGAACGATGTTCTTGATGTCATGGAAGGCATAATTCATTTCCCTTTGAAATGTTGCCCCTACATTCTTTAAACCAAAGGGTAGCTTGCGATATGCGAATGTGCCCCACGGACAAATAAATGTAGTCTTCAGTTGGTCCCGTGGGCAGATATTTATTTGATTATACCCGGAAAATCCATCCATAAATGAAAAGATTTCACATTCGGCGCATTCATCAATTATCTGGTCAATGAAGGGTGTAGGGTAGTTGTCCTTTGGACAAGCTTGATTTACATCCCTATAATCGACACACACTCTTATCATTCCTTTCTTTTTCATTACAGGAAAAATATTCGATACCCAATCGGTTAGAGGAACTGGGTAAATGAAACCAGCATGGAGAAGTTTTTCAACTTCCGCCTTGATGGCAACAACTTTCTTGGGGTGCACCTGCCAGAGCCATTGTCATACCGGTTTGACATCAGGATACATTTTAATTTCGTGTTTAACTATGCTCGAGTCAATGCCTAGCATTTTTTCATATGACCATGCAAAGACATCTCTGAATTCGTGAAAGAGAGCATAATATATTTCCAGTTTTGAAGTAGAACAAGATTTGCCGACATGAATATTCTCTACAACATATGGTTTGGTTAATATATTGATGGCGATAGTGTCTTCAATATTGGACAAGTTTCGCCCGGAATCCACCGTATTTATAGTATTCGATAGGAAATCAAATACTGAAGGATGATCAAGGTCACTGGAATAATCTTCCTTGTAATCTGGAAGATGGGAAAGATGGTGGTAATCTTCCCATGGTGCCCCGTCAATCATCATCGACTGAAAAATTCCTTCGTCTGTAGAATGTACATGCGACCAAGGATCTGTAGGGGTACCATATTCCTTAAACCTATCTATCCAAATGCTTGATGAGCATTGATTTGGGTTCGCCTCCCATGCCAAAAACATTGATTTCTACAATATTTCTATTGGGCTTGGAGGAAAAACCTCGCGATGATCCATGCCAACATCATGATCGGATATCTTTTGAATGGAAGAAACCATATTGCAGGTTCCTACCGTGGCCACTTCCGCCAGATTGTTTGGAGGCGATAGAGCAAAAGTACCCATCAATGTCGGGTCTTTTAGTAGGCCTACTCCGATATTTTGAAGCGATTGAGAGCTCCCATGGATCATTGGAATGCTTCCCGTAACTTGTGAACTGTTGGGGAGAAACGTTTTTTGATCGATGATTGTAATTCCTCCTTGGCAAGGAAATGCAATTTTCTAAAGTATGTCGACACAACAACAGCCATAGCATATATCCAGGGCCTTCCCAGTAGGATGTTGTAATCGAGGTTACCATCGATATCTTCAACATCAATTTCTATTGTCTTGTCCCCCAGTTCTACTTGCAAGTTACTTAAAATCCCGTATGGAGTGTATGTTTGTCCATCAAATGCTTTCAATGTCATTGACAATCGCGACAAGGGTGGTGAGCCCAAATTTTTCCAACAACTCATCGACATAATACATGTAGATGCTCCCTCATCAATAATCGTTCGATGAACAATTTTGTTGAGGGCTTTCACTTTAATAAGGAAAGCAAGTTGAGCTCGTAACTGAGGGTCATATCCTTTATGATTAAAGGCCACAAGATAGGAATCCACTGGGTCTATCCCACCTATTGCTGATAATAGAGCCTACTTTTGGGAGGGGAATTTTGCAGTACCTCAAGTGTCAACATAGTGGATGACGATTGGGCTAGGTCCTCTACTATATTATAATTTTTTGCTACTCTAGCTTGAGTATTAAATGTTGATTTGTGTACTACTCCCTTTGGCGGCTTTATCATTAGCTCAGGAATGATGGGTCGCACAAATTTGGTCAAGGTTGTTGTCGAACTACTAGGTTGATCAGTAGCCTTGTTGTTTGACAACTGTGGATTCACGTAATCTTTATTCCTTGTCAATATCAAAGCATCATTTTGTTGTTTCGAAATGGACAACTTAAGTACTTGGGATGGGGAAGAATTATCACTAGAAACTAGATTGGTCCGGGTTTGGAAATGGATCAGTCAATACCACTGAGGTTTTTGAACTCTTAAAGAGTTTCTTAACTTCAGCTTTATGTGGACAAACTCTCGTCCAATGATCCTCATCACATATCTAACACCCTGCAGGGGGTTTCCTTGGCCCAGAAGGGTTTGCAGAAGATTTTTCAGGAGACATCCCCTCCTGTTTCTTCTTTTTCCCTTTCCTTTTCTTCTTGCTTCCTGGTTTCTTCGGTTCTTTGCCTTTGTCAGTCGACACAGTGTTTACCTCTGAGGCAAGAAGTTCTTCATTTGCATTTTGATCAAAAATCTTACGAGATTTCTTAGATGTAGCCTTTGTTAATTTCTTGCTTGTTTTACCTATCACACTGTCGCCGGCATGAGAGTCATTTTTTGATTTAGGAGGAGGAGGAACGGAAAATTCAGATCTAGGAGCATCAGGGATTTTGTCATAGAGCGTGCCAGACTAAGTATAGATCAAGTCTAGATATTGTGCACGAGCAATGACTTGCTCTTCAGTGACGACCCCTCCCTTTGCCACATCTTCTGTTATAGAAGGTAACAATGACTTATTAAACCATTCAGCTAACAGTTGATTAGGAACATATGTTTTTACCATTCTATGACGACGTCGCCACTCATGGATATGATCAGATATATGAGTGCCTATCGTCTGTTTCAAATTGGTAAGAAGCTCTATTCCTATTTTGTACCTTATGGGTAATTGAAAACGGGTTAAAAAGGTTGTGGCAAGGGTGCTGAAGTTATCGAATGAAGCTCTAGGAAATTTAATGTACCATTTTGCTACTGGACCAGTTAACGTTCAGTGAAAAAGGCGAAGTCTAATCGAATCATCATTTAGAGTGTTGGATGAACACCATAGATGAAAGGTCATCACATGATTCGACGGGTCTTCACCCGGATTTCCATTAAATTTAGGAATATATGATGGAAGTTTATGAGGAATCACCGACCACCAAGGGGCATAAGCAATTGGATCGTTTGTTAGTTGATTTAGATCCGGTAACCCTAACGTCACCATGAAAGGCAACTGTCGATTCAAGTTTGGCGAAGCATACCCAGGATAGGATGGTATCGCCTGAGCAGTGGGTCTTTGCACACCAGCATAATGCATTTCATGTTGATAACTTTGGTAAGGTTGATGAGCATAACCATTATGAAATGATTGATGTTGACCGTTTTGAATATATGACTGCCCATTACTTGCGAAGATTTGTTGCTCAGATCCTTGTTAAGCTTGTTGGAATTGTGGTTGTTGATATTGCACCAGCCATGGTTGTGAAACCATTTTCTGTTGTCCAATACTAGCTATTTGACCAAGATGAGGGGTAATAGTACCCATTTGAACCTAGGTCACTCTAGTTAGGGAGCCACTAATCAGTGATTGTGGTTGTGTCATGGAGATAGGAGGTTGTTGTATTGCAACCTGAGAAAGTTGAGGTTGGCATACAATAGGCAACGCTTGTACTTGCGACACTGTCACAATCGCTGGTGTAGTGGGGATATTCGACATAGGTAGGATTTGTTGCATCAATTATACAACTCTTGGTTGTTGAGGTAGTATTGGCACCCAACTACTGGATGTAATTCCAGCATGAACCGAATTCTGTTGTGAAGTCCCATATGGTTGTTCTCCCGGAGGAAACAACGAAAGGGTATACTGCCCCCCATATGGTGGCAATCCAATGTTCAAAGGGACGATTGGCCTTTGGGGACAAGACTACCCAAATTGATACTGTCACAAAGGATCAATTTGTTGAGACTCAACATAAGAGATTCCAGATATTATTCTAGACGAACAAAAGGAAACGAACCATACTGTTGAAATAGTCCCTGGATGGACTCCATCTAGTGGTTGAGAGCTAGTTGGGACAGATGGTATACCGGCGAACATTGTTGGAGTAGCAGCAGGAGGTTCTGCTACTACCGCGTCAAATGACACAGTCCTAGATGTCAACAGTTGTTCAGACATATCTAGTCTATCCAAGAGATTTCCTAGCGATTCTATAGGAACTTGCGATGAAGGGAGACTAACTTCTGATGAAGAAGGATATAGGGTGATCCCTGCTCCAAAATGCAATGGAGTACTGGATGAAGGATCCTCCACAATCTCTTCTATAGCAATCAAACCAGGTGGGAGAGGT
>APFE030200734.1:252727-276876 GCA_000404065.3 Pinus taeda | reverse complement strand
ATTTATCAATTGGCTAAAAAAAGTGTTGCTTTTTGTATCCTCATAATGTGCTATCATTTCATCCATAAAAATAGCCCAAGTGACAATTTTTTTATGAGAGCAAGGTCATTGATACCATACAAACTGATTTGGTTCCAAATATAAATTTGCAACGTGTACCTTTTGTGTGTTTTGCACATTATGGAGATCGAAAAATTGCTCCATCTGTAGTATCCATGTTCTGGGATCCTTGCCATCAAACTTCCTCATATCGATCTTTGGAACATGGTGTTTCTTCGATCCAGCATTAGAGTCAATGAAATCATGATTGACATTTATTTTGTTCTCATCATGAGTTTCCTTTACTACCCTTTCGCCATTACTAAGCATTTCTTGTAGAAAATTTGTCAAATTTGTCTTCAAATCTTCCATGCATTTCTTTAAATCATCCATCTTAGCTTCCACGCCATCCATCTTAGCTTCCACGTCATCCATCTTAGCTTCCACGTCATCCGTCTTAGCTTCCACGTCATTCATCTTAACTTCTACACCTTTCTTTAAAACATCCATCTTAGCTTCCACGCCTTTCTTTAAACCTCCATCTTAGCTTCCATGCCATACATCTTAGCTTCTACGTCTGTCCTTAAACCATCCATCTTAGATTCTATTAATTTTTGTGCGAGTGAAATTTGTTGCACTCGGTCTCGTAATTTTGATATATCATGTTACATTTCTTCCTCTTCTTCACAAGTCACGCTAGAGCTTTCAGGTTGCTTACTAGGTGTTTCCATTTTCTTTCTTTAGGGTAATCAATTACCAATAATAATGCTTCACTATTCCCTTTGAATTCCTTCAAACTATTTTTTCAAACCAAGCTTATGCAAAAATTTAAGGAAAAACTACACTCCTTTTTTCACTTTGTAGGAGCTCGATATTGAATCTGATGTATCTCTGTAATTTTGGATCTCCAAGGTCTAAAATATCTTCCTATGGTAACCCTCTCAGTATTCTTTCTAACCCCACAAGTTTGATCAAGATTAGATTCTCCAATGAAGAGTTATGTCAAATCTCCCACGATGACTTGAGTATAGACTGGGTCAGTGGAGCGAACTTGTACGATGTGTCGCAGGTCATTGTTTCAACCTTAGGTTCTGAAAATGATACCCAAAAAACTACAGTCCGTCCTATTTTTGTAACTTCTTATGAAAATTCAATCTGATGCTCAGAGCGAAAGTTATGACGATTTTCCCAGGTGACCTATTTGGAATGAAATTCGGGGATCTACACAAACCCTGACTTCCTCAGGTTATATCTCCCAAAATATAGCGAGGCAAGATCTAAAATTCGAAGCCAAGGTTCAGACCCAGTGCTTCTCAAATGGGTATTTGTTTTAGCATCTGAAACTTCTGGAGATTGGAAAAACCCTAACTTTCTCAGATCATATCTCCAAAAATATAACGAGACAAGATCTGAAATTCAGAGCTGAGGTTCGGCAAGATTTATTCTCAAATGGGTTTTTTTTAGCTTCTGAAACGTCACAGAGAAATAGTTATAGGGAAAATTCCACGATGACCTGTTTAGAGCATTGAAACCCTAGAATCCCAAGCTCTGATACCAAATGTTATGAAACGAGCTCACAAAAAGATAGAAAAGATAGATCAACGCCTTAGAATTCAGCCTCTTCGAGGGGGCAACCTCCTTTACATTACACAAATGAACAATTCTTAGATGATACAAATGACAAAACCTCCTTTCTATATAGGAGCCTTAGGGATCACAATATAACCAAGCCGACCTAACAATAATAATATAAAGGCACAAAAATAACAATAGTGGGATTCTATGGGGCACAATGATAACAATATTGGGACAATAGGGGCACAATAATAACAATAAGGGATACAACGGCAATAGTAATGGGGGAATCAATAATATTATAGGGACCTAACATAATTATATCTAATAGAAGAGTTGAACATGGTTCAAGCCCCTATAGACATATGCCAAAACCTGAGGTGGAGTAATTTGCCATCAAAGAAAATAGGGAATAGGATCCTATGATAGTTGCATAAATACATATTGGAGAAGGTCTGGCTTCAAGGTCGAACATTGTGGAAACTCTGTAATAGTGGGAAAAGGAAATAAAGAGGGTTTTTTTAGATATGTAACAATATATCTAACAATCACAAAATATAGAATACAAGGTACATAAGGTGCAAAGATTATAGGAGCCATAGGTTTCAATCGTTGAAGCCAAATCAAGTGAGTCTGTCTTTAATTTAGAGATTCTACCATATGCTTCTTTTGAACTAGAAACATCATCCTCTTGTGTGTCTCCTACTACATCTACTAAGTAGGACAACATCTTTTCACAATATTAAGAACAAAAATAAGAAACTAAGGCAAAAGGCCTATAATGAACTATGGAAGCAAGGAATAAAGTCACAAACAATACTACTACCAACCTTATAGTATGAAAATGGATAACTTCAAATGGAAATTTCATAACCTAAATCTCAAGTTATTAAAACTAAAAAGGACTATTAATCAACAAAGTTCACCATTGAATTAAAGAAGATCCATGTGATTGATTAGATGGATCTTCATATAAAGACAAGGGAAATGTTATGCAAAAGCTTGTCAAATTCAACTACTAATGTTGCTAAATTGGAGAATTTACTAAGAAAAGTGACTCAATACCTAAAGCAGGAAAATATTTCTACCAGGACCAAGCAAATCAAGATTGATGATCTAGAGAAAATTATAATAAAATTGGGTGCAAACCAAAATGAATCTTCCCCAATATAGGCTTTAATAAAATAAAGAGACACAAACTTCCAATTGCTTAGAAGAAATATCAAGATGCCAACTCTAAAACATGTGCAAACTCCAGAGTTAGAAACAATGCAAAAGGAAAAAGAACCATTGCTTTCATTTATCATAAAACAGAATAAACAAATTAAAAAGCTAGAACTACAAATGGAGAGTTCCCTGAAAGGAAAAGCTAAGAACACATGTGTAGCAACCACATATGAAACAAAAATGAAAAAAGTAAATCCTTTAGAAATTTTGGTTGAGATAATGTCAACACTTAGCCTAAAGGATCAAGAGATTGAAAATTTTAAAAATATATTGCAATTCAAGAGTAGTTCACTAAGTGAAGCACATGAGGAATTGGCAAAGAAAGATAACACTCTTAGCATTGAACAAAATCAAAATGATTCTCTACAGAGTTAGATTGAATGGTACAAAAAATAGTTGATTAGCATTCAACCATTGACTAAAAGTAGAAGGATTTTACAAGAGTAAATCATTACTTATATTTTAGACTTATGGGAATGTGTTTTAGTAGTTGGAGAAGAAGTAGAAATGTTGATAAATGCTAAAGAAGCTACAAATCAAATTCAAAATGAATTAGGAAAGAAACCATCAGTTGTAGCCAAATTAATTAAATTTATTGATTCTAGAGGTAAAGAACAAATCAAAACATTGGGGCTAAATAACAAGATTAGTTGGATAGTGGAGTGTAATATAAGCATAGTTAGGTACAAGATAAATGCAAGTTGGTTGAAAAGGAGGTAGATTGATTTAATTCCAAGTTCAATATTTTAAAGGGTATTGGAATGCCTTACTGTTGGGATGTGAATGAAATATTGTTTTCGCTTAATGTTTATAAAGAGATATTTTCAAAGTTCCATTCAAATCATGGTGAATTTTATAATACCAAAGGAGAATTAAAGGATGAAGAAATTGTTGATAAACTAATGAATGATTTGTATATTCACTATCAAGGCAAATTGGTTTTTCTTGTTTGTGAGAATAATTTCGGCAAAATCACATAAAATTTCATTTGTCAACACATTTCGAACCAACCAGTGTGGTTCATCGTCAGGACAAGTTGAAGATCCAAACTGAGCGATGAGTTAAATAGGGACAACAGGCCATTCCAACAACTAAATTTGACTAATTAACGGTTAAATAGGACCTCTAACAGCTAGGTTTGACCGAGCCTAAGGGAAGGGACCTAAATTTTATTTAATTATTTTATTTTTCTCTTTATATACTATTATTATAATCATATATAATATTATTTACATTATATTATTTATTAATGTTAATATCATTATTACAAATATTAATATTATCAATATTAATAAATTTATTTACCATCCATAATATTAATATTAAGAAAATTTATTTATTTTAAATAATTAGAATATTATTCATATACCCATTTTATTATCAAGATAAGAATTAAATTTTAGAACTTAAGTAGGTTATTATTTTATTATATAATTATTTATCTATTTATTAATATTAATCTTAATTAAAATATATCCATTAACAACATATATACCCTATTTATAATAATAAATTTTTTAATTTCATATTTAATTTAATATTTATTAATAATTGATAATATTTACCATTATACCAATATTTAATATTAATAAGTTATTATTTATTCAAATTAAATGGTAAATATTACTAATCCCAAATAATTTTTTTTTTATTTTTTTATTTTTTTATTTATTGTTTTTATTTAGAACTCAATTAAAACTAAGAAACTATTATTTTCATTTTTATTTTATTTACATATTTATTCATTTATTAATATTACTATTGTTAATCTTAATATTACTATTTATGATAAACTCATAAAACTATAAACTACTATCATGTTATTAAGATATAGTAGTTAATAATGTTATCATTAATATTAACTCTAGGCTAATATTACTAGCTTATAATCAGAGAAATAATTTTTATTTTTTTATTTATAGGACTAATATTATTATTACATGTGCTATTATTGTACTATTTTTAATAGCCCATGTTATAACTAAATCAAAAGGATAATTTCATTTTCTAGGACAAGGGCTCAAAAGATTCAATTATTATTAATTATAATCCAAACCGGATTAAGGGAGGATAAGGATAAAAGAAAAGAAGGAATGAGGAGGCTAGGAAGACAGGTATGGGATCCAACAACTACTAATCTTCCAGCCGTCATCCCTATTAAGATTATCAGGCCTTTTTTCAATTTCAAGGGCCTCTCTAAACTTTCGATGGTGAAACTGCGCAACTTTTGCAATGACACGAGCCTCTTCAATACAGGCATGATGCTTAGTCTTCTCGGCATGCTCTGCAAGGGCCGAGGACTTGGCCCTTCCATGCCTTAAGTCAGCCGAATGCTCATTAATCCTTTGATTAATAGAGCGACCGGTCTCACCAATGTATGGTTTTTCTTGTCAAATCAATATATCAAAAATTTACTGATTTGGATACAATTTATAAAAAATTGATATCATACAATTATCCAACGAGATCTAAAAGGGAGAACTTGGCTAAATGCGACTTCCGAAAATATCTCAACTGCAACAAAAAAAATCCATGAAATAAGTACAAGTGGAATTTCAAGATTAAACTGAGAATAACCTTATATTTTTATCTATAGATCCTATATTTTTGTTTTTCGCAATGATAAGTTTTTTTCTTGGGTATAAAAACTTAAAATAAACTTAAATGAAGGCTTGAATTTTGGGGATACAAATACTTATAATTTGTATTTGAGTACTTTACTTTCAAAATATTTAATCAAAGGATTCTTATTTCAACACATGGTAGCATGTTTCTTATGTGTGTTGTTTTGTATATTTTTCACAATTTATTTCATCTGAACATATTTAAGTCATATGAAACACCAAAGAGGTTAAGTTGAGAATTAGTTTTTCCTAATTCACCTACCAAAGTTATATTTAATACTGAGAATTATAATATGAACAGGTTGTTTGTATTGTACCTCTACTACAAATATTGATTATTGTCATGATTTCATGTGATTAAGATTCTTTCTTTTGTTGAGCTATTGGAATGTTATTCTATATGATTTCTTACCATAGTAGATAGACTATATATTTAGGCAAGCATAAATGTTATATGTTATATTTTTGTAGTCTTCCTTCAACTTATTTATATCAGTCATGGTTGAAAAATAACCTTTTAGTTAAACTTTTGGAGGGATTGTGCTTTACATTTAAAGCAATGAGTTTAACTCATAGCAACCTTCTTTCAAAAATCACACATTCTGATGCCTTGACACAATTTCCTAACTAAAAGCTCCCTATGAGGTTCAATATTGGTTATTGGAATTGATGACATAGTTTAGTAGGCTATGTTACAACAAGTGAAAGATCATCACAACATTCCATCCAAACTTTGTGATAATTTTTTACATTAATGATAACGCAATGGGATTTATGAAAGATTATTGGGGTAATTTACCTAATCGTCTTGCTAATATCCCTACTACTCGATGGATTTTTATTTTTTATTTTCAAAATTGGTCTTTAGTTGCAGTTTTTGTTTGGCCTTCAAGATCCATGCCATCAAGCTTAGCCAACAAAGAAAAATATCCCTGCAAGATTCTTTTGCTTCAAACTAGGGACGAGGTAAATGTTGATACTACAGCGTAGGTCAAGTGAAATCAGTTGAAGAAGAGATTTATGGTTCACGAGCTCTACTAGAAAGAGACCAAATTAAGGTTGAGGTAATGTACTCATTAGAAACCCTGGTTCCAATTGAACCAAGGAGACCAAGTATCATCCAATGCAAGAATTATACTAACACACAAAAACCTTTACGTCCCAAGATTTAATGTTAATATAATATCATGACCAAAAATGGATTCATGAGCATCTCAAGTTTATTGAGAAGCAGAACCACTTGTTGATCACCTTGGTTCCATGGTTGCTTGTAAAGCATGGTGGTAACATTTTTGAAAATTGGAATCTAGGCATATACAATGATTATTACACGCTTTGTATTAATATTTCAAAGCAATAGAAAAACTTTAAAAAAATACAATTCATAATTATAATTATAAAATGGGGTTCAAAATGGGGGTTACAATGTGTCTTTCTATCAATGAATAATATCTAAACTTTGATGCATTTCCATCGTGATGTATGCCACATGTGTATAGAAAAGAGCGAATGTACAGAGAAACATATCAATGCAGTACCACTACCATTCATACCATAATGTACAAAGAAATGCAGTTTATATAAAAAAAAAACATATCAATAATATTATTAGTGCATTGACGAGAATGATATAAATGTTGTGAATTTAACCAATAAAAAATTATTAATTATAAACTTTATTACATCACTAACAAATATATATAATGAAATCACATACACCAACAGTGAATATATCCCTTCAAAATTTATCAACTAATTAAAAAAAAATAAAAATCCAATATATAATATAATATAATATATAAAATAAACCATAAGATAACTATAACAAATTAATGAAACCTAACCACTGAAGCATAAGATATATATAAATTAATTTGTTGTTAAAACCAACTCAATTAAAAATGCACTAAAATCATTAAACCAATCATTTGAGTACTTTCAACATCAAATGAGATAAGATTGCGACAAAGTGTACTCAAGTTATGTATATATATCGAGGGTTTCTGCAATAATGAATACAATGAAGTAATACTATTTGAAAGAAAAATCTTATCCACCCAAATATAATTCCATGTGCTCAATTTCATAAATGTTACTCCGACAAAATGTATTCCATGTATTCAATTTCCTAAATGTTACTCCGACAAAATGTATTCCATGTTTGATTGTGATTGTACTTACACAAATATAACCACATACCTCACACTTTCACAAAATGATAAGTCAAATAATTTCTAATCTTCAATTTATACATGTAATTTGAATTTGTGTTTTGAGTAAAATTGGGGTTCTTTTTTCTTTATTTTGAGTAAAATTTAATTTGAACTTTATTGATCTTATTTTCTTATGGCCATCCAACCTGTTTCCTTTTTAACTCTTATGAAAGGTTTAAATTAAATAAGTCTTCATGTTTTATTCTCTTGATTATGACTTTCCATTCTTTTCACTTGAAGATGTTTTTCTTTATTAGTTTTTCATTATATTTAGTTTTCAACCTACTTAGTTTTCTTAGGTGGGGAATTTTTTCTTTTATTTTGATGGTCTTTTCTTTTATTTTATTAAAATTTCTTTTTATATGAATCTATCTCATTTTTATCCACCCTTCCCCTTTTTTATTTTTTATTAACTCTTTGACTGCTATTCCCTCTCTTTGAATCCAAACCTTGTTTACTAATACACTTTTAAAGCATGTATTATCTTGGCCCAATTTGAAGGCACCATAACTTGAACCACCACTTTTTGAATTTATAAATAAAATAAAATTCTCAATTTGGGACATTTGAATTGCAAACTTGAAGAGTGTAAAAGTTTACTTTTTAGATAGTCAATAGGTTAACCAACATAGGTTTCCTCTCATAAAATTTGAAACTATAGAGGAATTTAAAAGCATTATATCTAAATAACTCTACACTAACAAGGTACTTGATTTTGAAATTCTCTTGTTTTCTTTGCAAATTATAGTTTTAAAAATAAGTTAGGCAAATGCGTTCTTTTTATTTATTTATTATTTAATCTTCTAATAATATCCATATTGCATTCAAATACTACTTTAATTTTTATTTATTTATTATTTAATCTTCTAATAATATCCATATTGCATTCACATACTACTTTAATTTGAATTTAGACAGTGATTACATGCATCTCAATAGATTACTTATTACCACCCTTAAAAAACATTCACATTTATGAGGCCCACTTGCATGAGCTCTAATTTCCTTTGCTTGTCTTTACAAATTAATTTTGAGATAATTGTATTTAAACTATAAAGCTTGGCTAAAATTCAAATCTTTGCATATATTATGATAGCATCCACTTTAATTTAGGATCAATATTATCTTCCTTAGACTAGTTTGCATTTCAAATCACTAGAAGGAATCCATTAATTCTTTAGAGATAGGTCTCTCACAATGGTGCCATTGGGACCACATTATAAATGTTTTTATTTTCTTCTTTTGTCATTTTGTCGTAAGTGTTACGCTTATGGGAGTATTACTCCCCGTTGATTAATTTTTCACCGGGATGAGTATAGTTTATATTAAAAAATTTGCACCCATTCTCAACAAAATCAGGTCTTTACATTGATTTATCACTGCTTCAACAAGTTGATAAAAATTTATTGGTCCATCTAGACTATTGCAGTAGCAATGGCTATCTTGCTTACAAAAATTTCCCATTCTGGGATATCTACAACTATAGCTTCGATAGAATTGAATAAGAGATATATACATTTACAGTTCATCATTTTGATAAAACAAAAACAAAACCAATACAAAGATGGTCAAATATCCATAGGGGTTAGGTTGTTTAGATCCAGGCCCGAGGAGGCCTCTTCTGAGTCTTTGGAATTCTCCTGGTCTTTCACTCCCTCCACATTTGTCTCCAAACCATCCTCCATTACATCCACCTTGAGCTTCAAACTTTCCAGTTGATGATGCAGTGCATCCATTTTGTCCTCAAGTTGCCTGATACGTTCCTTTTTCTCAATTTCCCTTTCCTGCATGGTCATATTCTCGTGCATTTGCTTATGCATGTTACGTTGGAGTTCTGATAGTGCTTCCCGCAGGTCCCAATGATCTTCAACACATGTGAGACAGGAGGGTTTGTATCTGCCACCTTGCATCAAGGAACCGACTCTCAGCCCACCAGACCTTGGTCTGTGGCTTCTCCAAATTCCCGACCAAGAACTGTCTTCAAAACCTTGCATGTTGGCTTCCAAAACCATGCTTTTTATCGTTCTCCATAAATTGGCACTATTTCCCCAATCTCCCACAGCCAGGCACCCTCTCGAACCCACAACAAATTGCCCTGCTCCTTGGCGAGAATGCACCATCCAACCCCACACCGACTCCAATTATCCTCCCTCTTATGAAGAGAATTACTAACCCACCCGGTGTCCCAAATCCAATCCGACTGCAAACACTCCAAACAACCCAAGCCCAGCACCTGCGACCTTCCAATTATGCTCATAATTTCTTGATTTTTCTTCAAAACCTCAGTCATACAAACCTTCCTTCCCTCATTTCGACTCTTCACAACATAACTCCCAGCCTCCGTGACACAAAAAAATGATACACAACAACCTTGGTTGTAGACAACAGGCTTTGGCAGAGGCCACCGTCCGACTCTCAAACCTTAGAACATACAAAATCCACATACCTATTTTCACTTTATACCTATTTCCTGACCTGGAGGTGATGCAGAGATGAGCGAGGAGATTGTTGCAATCAAGATCCCATGAGTACTCCATCATAAATTCACCCTCCTCCATTAATTTCCCACCAAGCCCTGATCTTTATCAGTCATTCCCACAATTCTCCCACGAACGAGCCCGACCTCATTGAGGTCCTGAATTAAATTTTTCTTCGTAAAACAAAAATCCCTGCAGACTCCCTAGATGTTTCACTGCCCAATTCTCGAAGAACCAGGCCTAAAATAGTGAGGCCGCACGATATGACTTATTCTTGAAATAGGTGTGGTATAAAATATCCATGGGATGCCATGTTTTGAGCCAGTTTGGATGTCCGGCTTGCCACGAGTCCGAATGGATGGCAGGAGCTTGCTGAGGGTGATGCGACAGGGGGAGGAGGATCCCAAGGTGGAGGTTATAACCCAGAGGTGGAGGTTAGAAAGGGGAGGGGCCACAGGGAAGGGGGAAGGGGAGGGAAATGAGGGAGGGGAGGGGGAATGGGAGAAAGGGGAAGGGAGGCAGGGGGGATGGGGGAAAGGATAGTGTTGTAGTGGCTACAACCACCCTCCAAAATTTTGCCTTAGCTTCGTTTTGGAGCCTCCCTACAAACCATCCTTATCAGCATGTCTTGCATAGTCAAGTACCAAGGTTTCATTGGTTTTTCAGCAACTTGCGAGCTTGTGCATGATAGCTTTCTTCACTCCCCTCATAGGCTACCACTTTGGACTTGGGCAAGTTGTTGGTTAAGCAAATCCCTCAGAAAATTGCATAATTCTGGGGGAGAACCCGTCTTCCCTCCAGAAATTGCACAATTATATTGGGTATCTTTGCTGGGCCCAGAAATTGCACAATTATATTGGGTATCTTTGCTGGGCCCAGAAATTGTGCAATTCAGTCAAACAACCTTCCTAAAGAAAATTGCGCAATCTGGCCTAGTAGGACAGCTCATCCCATAAATTGCGCAATTCTAGGCAGCAGTCAGTTGTTCCTCCTAGAAATTGTGAAATCCCTCTAGACAGCTAGCCCAACTCCTCCCAGCAATTGCGAAAAAATCCCTCTTAGTCAAGCAGGTTGTTGCATGTGCCTTCAGGTTGACCGGTTCCACCCGGGACCCAGAAAACTTAACTTGCATGCATGGGCTGATTTTTCCTGAAATAGCAAAAAGCAACATGCAAAAAGAATCCCTACATTTTAGGGATCTATTTTTAGTAGCAATAGGTTACATGTAAAGATTGTTTTAGAAACTTTCCTCCAAGTGTCAATTTTTCCTAGATTTGTGGCATGCATGTCATAAGCCTAAAACTTATTTATCCGACACTTCAGAGCTCATTCTTCACACCGATCTTGGAGCTCTGATATCCCATAGCACATCCAGGAGTCCTTGACACATCCATCTCAACTATTTCTGGGTAAGTCTACTTTACTTGTCTTTTGCAACATTTCTGTCACTTTTTGTGTTTTGGCTTGTGTGAGTGTTTTATGCTTGATTTATGTGAACACGTGTTGTCATTTGCATGAATGTTAGCCTGTACAAGAATTGCTTTAGTTTTCATTTGCATCTCAATGTTGTCACATGCATGGCACTATTTTGCACGAAGGGTCGCTGATTCAGGGACTCGTTTCACACACATGCATGTTGTTCCATTTTTTGAATCTTGTATTCACTATTTTCATGCATAATCATTCACTCCTACTTACACTCAATGTCGTCATGCATCACATCTTCATATGATTTCAATTGCCCGTTTGTGGGTCAAGACAACCTTAGCCCAAACTCTGCCTTGCCCAGACAACATTGTGCAATTCTAAGAGGGAAGGCTTTTCCTTCCTCCCAGAAAATGTGCATCTGGCTAGTCTGTTCCCTCTAATATTTCTTTGCACAATTATGAGAGGCAATGTCCGTTGGCCCAGAAAATTGCGTAATACAGTCCCTGGGTGTGCATCACTTTCCAGTTGAAATTGTGCATTATGTAATCTCAGCACCTAGCAGGCCAACCTGGATTGAATATTGCGCAATTCCAGTAGTCAACCAACCTCTCGACAACCCGGATTTCCTTTTGCATAATTCCGACAATTAGTCTTCCAGCCTCCCAGTCAAAATTGTGCAATCCTTGCCAGCAGTTCCCCAGGTATGTTGCATGTCAGCCCTCAAGTTTGCTTTGGTTTTCACTAATATATTTCTTTCCATGCATGTCGTCATGTCTCTAGATATAGCAGGTGTTCATCTGTCTCTCAGTAGTTAAGGAATGGCCTCCAAGAGATCAGGGTCAAAGTATACCGACAAAAGCATCACTGAAGAAGTAGTTGAGCGAGTGTCTATGATTTTGCCGATATACGAAGACACCAAGCTAATCGTAGACAAAGATATCAAGTTGAAATGGCAAGAGGTCAATGATGGATTCTCAGGCATATTTGGGGAAGATCTCAAAGACCACCAAGTCTATGTGAACATTCACAAGTCCATCTTGTACTGGATTTCATGCAGGTATCCCGCATTCCCATGCATGGACATGATACATTGGATCATTTTGCACACTAATTCGAAGATGATGGTGTTAAGCAGTGTCAGTGGGATAGATATTTCTACCTTCAGGGGGCAGGATTATTAGCAGATGTACCACTTGCTGAAGCTAGTGATCACCATGGAGACACCCTTCAGCATACCCAACATCAATGCCAACTCCAGGGATATCTTGAAGAACTAGATGAAGGATCCAGGAAAATTCAGGATGACACCCAACTCGATCTACAAGACGAAGATATTGCGAAAGGCATATCAATACTTGGTCATCTTTGCATGTCGCTTGTATGGACGAGAGAGCACTGAGACCTGTCTACATATTTGGGTCATCGCGTTGGACTAACTAGCTAGTGAAGGAAAAGCATGCAACTGGTCCAACATGTTCGCCCACAAGTTGAAGGAAAATGTAACAGGAGCTCGGCAACTGCCGAAAAGTTAGCAAGAAGAAATCTACATGTCTGCTTACATCTTGGATGCAATTTGTGCCTGACAACATTTACTTGGCTTGAAGTGGGCATGGACACCAGCAGAAACTTATCTCAACACTGATTGTAAACTGTTTTCCGAATGCAACTTCCGCGAAGTCATCACACAGTTGTCAGATCATTTTTTCACCCCAATGTACAAGATGATATTTGAGCAGGATCCACCTTTCATGTCGAAGGTAGTAATGGAGGCACCGATCGACATAGCGGATTGGTATGCCTCACCATTTGGCACCTTCATATGGATGTACATCACGAAGAAGCTTCCACATGTTTTGCCGAAGTTTTGCACAGATAAGCTCGTCACTCAAGAAGTGTCATACCACATGTCAACAGGACTATTGGCTAGCCTACACTGGAAGAAGAAGGATGGACCACTCTTCCATTTCAGATCGGGTTGTACGAGATACGAAACCTCAAGCATGCAGATGCTGAGACAGAAGAGTTCAAGAAATTTACTTTCAGCACCTGAAGGTTCAATCTATATGACCCACATTGTTTTGTGAAGGATCACTGCGCAAGAGTATAGCTTTTGTGGATCCATGGGGCGTGTCATTGGGCTGAGAAAGACCCGTGGAGATATTGTCACAGCCTCTCCAGGCCCAATGAACCGGTTCGCATCGGTGTGGAATGGTTAGCAAAGAAGTGTGAAGCAACATCCAGGAGAGCACCAACAACAACAACAGAGGTAAACATATTGGCACATGAAAAAGGCGAGAGGAAGATTGTCGATAGCGCAGAAGCAGAACAAAGATGCAAGTTTAGATATTCCCACCTATGGAGAAAGTAGCTTTGGAAATAGAGGCGAAGAGGCAGCAACGCGACAAGAGGACCATACAATGGCATAGAGAAGAACAAAGGATGGAGGAAACAATGAATGAGTTGCATGATTTGAAGGTGCAACTCCGAAAGGAACAGGAGATGCGCAGACAGGAGAAGGAAGCGCAAAAGGGACAAATACAGCAAGGGGTGCAACATGCACAAATTTATGAAACTGTGCCCATACAAGTAATAGAATCGTCCGAGCAACTAGTGCAAAGAAAACAGGGTGAGTAGTTGTAGGAGCAGGACTTTGCTCAAGAGATTGAATGAGTACTTGATACAATGGATATGGAGATGGAGCAGCCAGAGTTATTAAAAGACATTGACCTCATGCCTTACCACCAAGAGGTCGATCCACCGACTTCACTAGATACAGAAGCAGAGCAGGTTCCAAGTGACCAAGGAGAAATCAAGATCCTTGGAAACAATCTAGAAGAAGATATTCACAACATATCATTCGATGAGTCATAGCATAGAGTTGTGCAATCACGCAGAGTGTCTACTCTAGATGACCACACATATCCTGTGCGATTGAGGAATGAGTGATCGTATTTGACGTGTGCAAGCATCTAGCAACATTGGCCAATTTTACTAGAGCATATGCTGAATCCACTAGCTGGAGTGTTCGCTTCTTAATAGTAGAGAACAAGCAAATGGAGAAAGAGTTACAGATGTCCAAGGAGGGAGGAGAATTGGTTACAGCATCTACCCAAGTAGAGTTAAAGAAGGCCATATTGGATTAGGTATTGTCCCTTGAGATAGTCATGTGCGCATTGTATTCCAGGTTTGGTACCGTGCATAAGGCAGTTGTCCATCTCAATGGTTGGAAACAATGATGTACTAGGGTAGCATGTATCTTATCAAACTTGCATGTTGTTGTCGATTACATGAAAACATGGACAATGAGATACAAGGGAGCCTCCTTACACTTGCCCAAGATCATGAAGCCCAAAGCAGTTGAACTAAAGGCACGCATCCGGAGTCAAATCCGGAACTATGAAGAACTCCCACAACTCATCACTAGTTTGCAAGCTTCCCATGCATGGGTATTCCAAAACATGGATGTTGTTGTGCGCACACATGTGATCCCATCTATTGGGACACTCACCAAGGCAAAGATAAAGGCACAAGTCTGACTGGAGCTTGACTCGTACTCTGATGAGTTGACATGTATACCCAACATCACAGACTTGGTGATCAGTGCAAACATTATGCATCAGTATGTCACTGGTCCAACCACACTCAAGACAACGATGCGCATGTTATCAGATGAGTTGGACAAAGGAGCCAAAGCAGTGTACCTAGATGCAACAAAGGCAAGAGTTCATTTCCAAAAAGATGTCACCATAGAGTACACAGACACCATCGTAGACTACCGAGCTTGGCATCAGTTCACCACCGTCGACGATCATGAGGATTTCGAAGAGTTGGTCTTCCCACAATTGTTTGAGTCATAGTGATGTCTTCCATGGCTTGCTCAAGCCTATTTTGTCTCACATGGGTACACGTGCAGATAGTATGTAATGTCTTGTCAAGTGGACGTTCAAGTGTCAATAGATGAATATAACAGTCATAAAGTAGTTGAAGGGTCATGAGGGTAGATGAATAGTCACAAAGGGGAATGTCAAGGGCCACCCTACCCTTTTCCATATATTGTACCTCATAACCCATTGTATAGGTTTTTGGTCAACCAAGCTTCCGATAGGAGTATCTTAGAAAAAGCTTGGAGAGTATTGTAACAAGCATTGGCTTCTCCACAGTGCAAAGCTAATACATCTCTTTGGAGGAGCAGGCAACACTGGTTGTAACGTTCCACTATTGCGACTAGTGGTTCGTTATGGTTGTACTGTATGATTGGAACTTTCACTTCTTAATATAACATAGCCAACACATTTCATGCATATGTTGTTATTGTATCTCGGTTATCTTGGTTACTCTAATGTTACTCTAATTATATATGTATTGTTCTCTTATGCATGCATGTATGGACTCTTTCTGTATAAGTATGTATGAATCTTACTGAGATGTGTTGTTGGTTTAACCATCACTTTGGATTGTTAGCTAACTTTCTTTCCAGTTTGTTATGCATATTCTCCCGTGTGTTCCCTTCCAAGCCGCGTGCTATCACAGGTTTCCAAGGGGCGCACTCACCCCACTTTCCATGTGTTAGAACTATTCATGCACCTTCCTTGGCTTGTTGCATATGTCACACCCTTGCTACCAACAAGGACATCTTACTTGCCTCTGTAGGAAACCGTGGTCAAGGTGATACCATACAACCCACTGTTGGGACTCCTACACCAAATGGTCTAAGGTCTAGGTGGGACTTCTTACCGGGGAGATCCCCTTGACATGTTGGTGGGTCCAGCACCCTCAACATTTATGGCGCTAGAAGGAGGGCCAGATGAAACACTATGTTCTCTCATCTTGTTTCGAATCTTTGAACATCCATCATGGATTATGTCACAATCATCCCTCCGAGATGTTTTTCGCATGTTGAACCTCTCGACATCACGAAGGAGTTTTCTAATCTCTTGTCCAAATTCACGTATGATGGTGAAGGCGAAGTAGCCTGGCCTAAGTACTTAGAAGACTTCTATGCATTCCTTGATGATGTTGATGAGTTCTATGTAGAAGAGGTCAACTTGTTTCTTTCATATACACTTCGTGAATCCCCACTATGGTGGTGCTAGAGTCTTCCTCCTAGCAGCGTGCACTCACTTGATCAGTTCTGTGATCTCTTTGAATCTACTATCCATCATTGATCTAGAACTTCTTAACAAAAAATTGTTACAACAACGAAAGGCGCCGCATGAATCGCCTATGGAATTTTGGGACCACTTTTGTATGTTGAAATTTCAAGCTCCAAAAAATCAGATGAAATTCTAGTATATCATGGGAAAATTTGAGTATTGTCTTACCAAATCTGTTAATCCTAAAAGAAATTTCAAGCCCAAGCCCTGCTCAACATACTTCGGTGATGGAGTTGTGCAATCACAAACGAACACAGTCAATGTCACAAATGAATATCCTTCGTCCCCTCATCAAACAACTCCACCACTATAGAGTGATGTGGGAGAACAGGCACACACATCCTTTCAATTGTCACATCCTCCCAACATCACTTCTCTCAATTTTTGTGTAGACTTGGTGTGAATCCCATTGGTTGTCACATGTCTATTTCACCTCAACCTCCATCTTCGTGTTATGTTGATCTTCTGGATTGCACTGTCTTGTGTTCTTCCATTCTGGACTCTACACCTGTTGTGAATGAGGATCAAGCCATTGACGAAGTTAGCGTTGCGCAACCAACCTGTGTTTTCATTCATGAGGAGTGTGACTAGGAGCTTGAGCATCAACCCTCAACAAACGATGAGTCCCTTCTGTCCGAGCTTCCTCCGTTCTTTCCTGATATCTTTGGTGATTCTTCCATCCTTGATTTTGCATGTGTATATTCTTCCACAGATGCACCCATTGTTGATCATCCGTAGAAAACACCATATGTTAGTCCATTATATAACAACAGAGAGGACAGATCATTCATCGACAATTCACTTGATTTTTCATCTCCCTTTTTTAGAAACACAGAGGGTGAATTTTTTCGCTTCTCATCTACCCCTCTATTTGATTCATCAGATCATGAGGATTTCGCTGAAATAATTGATTTTGTTGATCATAGTTGTCGTGATCTATTTACCCCCATATTCGATCACAATGATGATTCTATCGCAGTTGATTTTTCCAAGCCACCTGTTTATGATGATCTATTTGTTGACGAAGTCGAAACCCCCCAGAATGTTAAGGAACTTCAGTCGAGCTGATGATTATGTCAGGTCCTCGTTGTCTTGAGGTTGGTTTCACTTCCAATCAGGAAATTGTTGAAACTCCTGAGGCTCCTCATCACTCATCTGTATGCATTGAAGATCAATCTCACACACAAATTATGCTTCCGCCAATCGAACTGCACGATCACATCACTCATGCATTGGAGGAATCTTACATAGAAAGAGCACGCGCACAACGTAAGTTGTCTTTGTTTCTTTCATTTGCTTGCATGTCACAGTCAAGAGTATGCGTATGCTTATCAGCTGCGCGTAGTGTCACACAACATCATGGTAAGTCCACTGATTGCATGTCATGAACTTGCACCCACTTATGTTCTTTGGATACATTTAAGCTCGGAGTGTGTTTGTCTTCATTGTTATATCTTTCATGTTTGTTGGTTTGCACAATTGTCTTTTTCATGACCCATGCCTTCACCAACATGGGTCGACCAATGCGTCTGTGTTTGCATTGGAAGTATCTGTTGAGCCCCAAACTTGCATCTTCCTACACCTTTTTATAGCTTCTTTCCATTTACCTGAACCTCCTAAGTTGTCAATATCATTGCATATTAGTTATAAAAGAGAAATTAAAGTGGTTTCTTGACTATGTCTTTGTGTTTTTGTTTGAACTAGATTTTTGCTTATGAGTTGCGGAATCTTGTCACTTTCCGCAGCTGGGTCAACTTTCTGCAGCTGTTTTTGTTAAAGTCTACATTGCAGGTATCATCAGGCAGATCGAGCCACATGGGCAAGTTGGAAATGATGTGGACATGGTTCGTGTCCCATTGGTCTAGCTGGATTCATCAAAGGAGGTCGTAGTCAACGGGGGTCAAGCAGTGGTCAAACAAGAGAAGTCCTACAACAACAGGACTCCATTTCAAGCACGTGAAGACTTCTGTGACAGTTTCTAGACTTCTGGAGGCACGCTAACACCTGTAGGTTGCCCACGATGTAAATCCAACAAGCCACTTTCATTAGATTGCATCATCTCCGTAGCCATGATGCTAGATCGGTGGATGTTGTCGTTCACGTGTCCTCTGTCAGCGCAGTTTTTAGGAAATCAATTATGTAGCCTTCTGTTATAAATAATGCATCTCCATACACATAATAGTTAGTCTTTGGAATGTATTTTTGACTGTTAACGAGCCCACTGTGTTGTGACATTGTTTCATCGTTATGACTGCATTGTGAATATATGAGAAGACTTTGTTTTTTAGCATAGTTCGTGGTTGATGGCTATTGCCCGAGGTTGTGCAAAGGACCCCTGCACACGCTGAGGTTTTGTTTATTACTGTATAGTTTCATGCTGTGGTTTTTTACGTTCATTATGCCATAGTCATTCACTTGTATATATTGCATTTCTTATAGTACTAACGTTTTATTTTTGTCCATAATTCTACATGCTTTCCATTGTTGTTAATGTTGATTAGTGTATTTTTTCCAATTTACAGTAGGCAGCACGGGCATTTGCACATAGTTTTTATAATGACTAATGACATGGAATCAATTTTATCTTTCTGCTGACTTACATTTCTTAATTTTTAATTCCAGCTCTGTTTTGTTCATTTTAGCTCTGTTCATTGGCTTTATTATTTGGCTTAGATATTAAATTGCTCATGTCATTATCAGTTACCTCCGAAATCCATAGCGAGACTAATGGCGAGGGATTGAAGTATGAGTGTGTAATTTGATATTAGTTATTTTTTTGCAAATTAGATATTGGATTTCTCATGTCATTATCAGTTACCTCCGAAAGCCATAGCGAGACTAATGGTGAGGGATTGAAGTATGAGTGTGTAATTTGATATTAGTTTACTTTTCTGCAAATTAGATATCAGAATGCTCAAGTTGTTTATGATTACCTCCGAAAGCCATAGCGAGACAAATGGCGAGGGGTCAGAATATGAGTTGATGTAATTTGATTTTAGCTTTACTTTACTTGCAATTTTTGGATTTCTTTGAGTACAGTTTCTTTTGTATTTAGACAGCAGCAGGGATAATGGTTTCATGATCAATAGTTCACTGTTTGTTTGACTAGTATAGTGGCACATTTTCATTTTCTTTTAGGAATTAATTTTATCATTTCATGTTTTAAACCCCTTTTTAAGTTTGAAGTTTTGGAAATCATTATAAAGGACATCATTGCCTTGAACATTTATATACATACTTGTCTTTTAGAATTTCCATCTCACATTAGGAAATCAACGAGGATAAACCCAAAAACAAAATAAAAAAACCAAAAACTACAAAAGGTAAGAGATAGGTTATCTTGCACATATAGTGCAACCAAACTTCGTCAACTTACGAATCCCGGATTTTCAAATTAATGTAGCAATTTAGGACACACTAAATTGACCAAACAGTATCTATTCACGTGAGCAGACCCATACACCGTTAGCTTAGGAGTAGGAGCAGTGTTTGCTTTTGGTTTGTTTGCCTCTTACTTTGCATGTTTGCTTGCTTGCTCACTTGTTTTCTTACTCACTTTGCTTACACATTTACTTCTGCTTTTTCTTTTTTTTGTTGTTTTTTGTTTTGATTATTTCTGTTCGTAGGTTATTTTTGCATGAAACCGTGTACGACTCTTGAAACAAGCTGGGTAAAGTGCAAGAGGACTTGTGCAATTGTCAATATTTGGTTATCTATCGTCCTACCTCTGAATGAAGAACTTTTTGTCTTTTTCCATGATACATCAATGGAAAATACATAGTGTTCGAAGTGAACCTTTAGTAAAACCACAACGCTTATGCGCTAACTAGTGTCGCCTACTCTTGTTAGTTGTTTCTGGGTTAATCCTTGTTAGATCAATCAAGTAGAGTAAGGTGAGGGGGAAACCTTAACAAGCACGTCAGAGGTATATATAAACTACTTCTTTGAAGGAACAACCTCTTCTTCCCTCAATAAGTCGAGATCCCTCTTCCGCCTCTAAAATGAATAAGTGTTATGCATAGTTATGAAAATGAAAAATGAAAATGTGAAAAAATTTGAAAAAAATGAAAAATGAATAAGGCAAAACAAGAGAAAGGCTTCCTACGTAGAGAGGAGATGCAAGTAACTCCACCAATGTACTGACCAAGCTCATTGGTAGTGGACCGATGTTTATGTTCCTCTGTGACTCCGTCGGGGTGCTGTCCAAGCCTACTAGCACCAGAGCAACACTAGAGATGAAACTAAAACTCAGACGACCATAAAGCTTGTGCACCAATATACCCCTCATCCCCAATCGAAACAATTATTTTGGCTTGGCTTGGAATGTGTGTCGACTGACCAAGAGCTTAGTAGATTCTACATCTTACAATCAAGAAAGTGTGGAAACCAAGGCAAACGGAGAACCAAACAATACTTCCAAAGGTGTTAGACGTGATTTTCACGAACAAGGTCCACTGAGAGAGCTGGATTTCTACCAGTGTGTTACCAAGGGTTGTAGCGGCTACAACCACCCTCCAAAATTTTTCCTTAGCATTGTTTTGGAGCATCCCTACCAGCCATCCTTAGCAGCATGTCTTACATAGTCAAGTACATAGGCTTCATTGGTTTTTCAGTAGCTTGCCAGCTTGTGCATGATAGCTTGCTTCACTCCCCTTAAAGGCTGCCACTCTGGACTTGGTCCAGCTGCTGGTTGAGCAGATCCCTTAGAAAATTGCGCAATTCTGGAGGGGAACTAGTATTCCCTCTAGAAATTGCACAAATCTGTTGGGCAGCCTGTTGGGCCCACGAATTACGCAATTCAATCAAACAACCTTCCTCAATAAAATTGCACAATTTGGCCTAGCAGGGTAGCTCAACCCAGAAATTGCACAATTATGGGAAATAGTCAATTGCTCCTCCCAAAATTGGGCAATCCCTCCCAACAATCAACTCAGCTCCTCCCAGAAATTTCGCAAAAATCCCTCTCAATCAAAAAAGTTGTTAGATGTGCCTTCAAGTTGAACTGTTCCACTCGGGACCCAAAAAACTTGAATTACATGCATGGGCTACTTTTTCCTGAAATAGAAAAGAACAACATGCAAAAATAATCCCTTGATTTTAGGGATCTACTTTTAGCAGTTGGAGGTTACATGTAAAGATCGTTTTAGAAACTTTCCTCCAAGTGTCCCTTTTTCCTAGATTTCTGGCATGCATGTCATAAGCCTAAAACTTATTTATCTGATGCTTGAGATCTCATTCTTCACCTCAATCTTGGAGCCCTGACATCCCACAGCGCATCCAAGAGTCCTCAGCACATCCAGCTCAATTATTTCCAAGTAAGTTTGCTTTACTTGTCTTTTGCAGCATTTCTGTCGCTTTTTGTGTTTTGGCTTATGTGAGTGTTGTCTACTTGATTTCTGTGGATGCATGTTGTTGTTTGCATTCATGTTATCTTGTACAAGCACTATTTCAGTTTTCGTTTTCATCTCACTGTTGTCACATGCACGACATTGTTTTGCACGAATGGTCGCTGATTCAATGACTCGTTTCACATACATGCATGTTGTTCCGTTTTCTGAATCTTGCATTCACTGTTTGCATGCATGATCATTCACTCTTGCTTACACTCAGTATCGCCATGCATTCACATCTTCATATGCTTTCAATTTCCCATCGGGAGTTTTGGGCAACCTTGGCCTAGACTCTGCCTTGCCCAGACAACATTGTGCAATTCTGAGAGGGAAGGCTCTACCTTCTTCCTAGAAAATGCACAAATTTGGCCAGTCAGTGCCCTCCAGTGTTTCTTTATGCAATTTTGAGAGGCAGTGTTTTCTGGCCGAGGAATTTGTGCAAGTAGTCCTTGGGCCTGCATCACTTGTTAGCTAAAATTGTGCATTACACAATCTCAGCACTCAACAGGCCAGTCTGGATTGGACATTGTGCAATTCCAACAGTCAACGAGCCTCCCAATAGCACGGACGACCTTTGACACAGTTCCGGCAATTAGTCTCCTAGCCTCCTAATGAAAATTGTGCAATCCTTGCCAGCAGTTCCCCAGGTATTGTTAGGTCCCTATAATACTTGTGATTACCCCATTACTATTGTAGTTGTATCCCTTACTAATATTGTTGTACCCCTATTTTCCCCATATTGTTATTACTGTGCCCCATAGAATCCCTCTATTGTTATTTTTGTGCATTTATATTATTATTGTTAGGTCAACAGGGTTATATTGTGACTCCTTAGACTCCTATATATAGAAAGGAGGTTTTTTCATTTGAATCATCAAAGAATCATTCATTTGTGTAATGTAAAGGAGGTTTCCCCCTCAAAGAGGCTGAATTCTAAGGCATTGATCTATCTTTTCTATCTTTTTGTGAGCTGGTTTCATAACATTTGGTATCATAGCTTTAGATTCTAGGGTTTCGCTGCTCCAAATAGGTCATCATGGCATTTTTGCTATAACTTTTTTTTTGTGATGTTTCAGAAACGAAAAGAAAAAAACCCATTTGAGACTAAATCACACTGAATTTTGGTTCCTAATTTCAGAGCTTTTTGCGCTATATTTGTGGAGATATGATCTGAGGAAGTTGGTCTTTTTGCAGACTCTTGAATTATATTCCAAACAGGTGACCTGGGGAAAATCGTCATAACTTTCTCTCTGAGCATCGAATTGAAATTTAGTAAGAAGGTACAAAAATAAGATGGACTATAGTTTCTTGTATATATTTTTTAGAGCCAAAGGTCAAAATAGTGACACATGGCATGTCATACAAGTTTGCTCTACTGAACTAGTCTATAATCAGGTCACTGTGGGAGATTTGGCATAACTCTTCCCTGAAGAATCCAATTTGGATTAGACTGGTGGCATTGGAGAGAGGATACAGAGGGCTACTGCAGGTCGTAATTTTAGAACTAGATGATCCAAAATGACAGAGATACATCAAATTCCATATCAAGCTCCTACAAAGTAAAAAATGGTGTGTAGTTTTTTTTTTATTTTTTGCATAAGCTTGGTTTGAAAAATTAGTTTGAAGGAATTCAAAGGGCATAGTAAAGCATTATTATCTGTAATTGATGCCCCGAGGAAAGAAAATGCAAATGCCTAGTAAGCAACCTGAAAGCTCTAGCATGACTCATGAAGAAGAGGAAGAAATGCGACATGATATATCAAAATTACGAGACCAAGTGAAACAAGTGTCACTTGCACAAAAAGGTGTAGAAGCTAAGATGAATGACGTGGAAGCTAAGATGGATAATTTGAAGATAGATTTGAAGACAGACATGGAATAATTGAAGATAAATATGAATAAGTTGCTACAAGAAAGGGTCACTAGGGGTGAAGGGGTAGTAAAGGAAACTCATGATGAGAACAAAAGAAATGTTAATCATGATTCCATAGACTCTAATGTTGGATCAAAGACCCACCATATT
>APFE030200734.1:205274-252333 GCA_000404065.3 Pinus taeda | reverse complement strand
GTTCAATAATGGAGCACATTGAGGAGTTCCAAAAATTGAACATAAGGGTAAAAAATATTCCAAAGGAGCATAGGATTGATGTGTTCATGGGGACTTTAAAGGATAATATCCAACATAATGTTTGCCTTTGGGAACCTGATTCATTAGAGAAGACATTCAAGTTAGCAAGAAAAATGGAAAGCAAAATTATGGCAACCAGGAAGCATACCACTCACAACTATAAAGATGGAAGTGTTGTTGCCCCTAGCCTTCCACAACCTATAAGGTTGACACCACAACAATTGGAGGAAAAAAGAGCAAAAGGGCTTTGTTGCAGTTGTGATAGCAAATACAGTAAAGGTCATAAGTGTGCTGAGAAGAATTTATTCTACATAGATTGTGAAGGGGAAGAAGAAAAGGAGCAAGAAAGGTCAAAAGAAGAGGATATACTCTAGGAACAAAGCCTAGATAAAGAAGAAATGAATTCGACCATATCTTGTAATGCATTAGCTGGAATTACCACTCTTCAAACCATCAAGATAGAAGGACAAATCAAGAAGAAAAAGGTAATAGCGTTGAATGATTCAGGAAGTACCTACAATTTTATTCATTGTAAGATAGAAAAAGAATTGAATTGCTTCCTATATCCAGCACCAGAGTGTCAAGTGATGGTTGCAAATGGAGAAATGATAAACTACTTTGGAAAGTGCCATAATATCAAGCTATCCATGGGAGAATATGTATTAACTAGCCCAATTTTTTCCATTCCAATGGGAGTTGTTGATGTTGTACTAGGAGTCCAATGGCTACAACCCTTGGGTACAATAGCTTTTAATTTTCAAGAACTTTTCATGAAATTTTCTACAGAAGGAAAGGAAGTTGAATTAAGGGGTATTGCAGGGAAACTGAGAAAGATAATCAGCTCTAACGGTATGACAAAGCTTCTAAAAAAGGAACAAAGAGGTGTAATTGCACAATTATGTTCGCTAGATGTTTCCACATTGAAATCATCTATTTCTCTAGATATCCAAAAAGTATTGGACAATCATTCCAAGGTATTTGAGACTCTCAAAGGTCTCCCACCTATTCATGATCATGATCACGCTATTCATCTGATTCCAGGAAGTGTTCCTCCAAACATCAGACCGTATAGATATCCCTATGCCTAAAAGAGTGAAATTGAACGTATGGTTGCAGAAATGTTAGAGGCTGGTATAATTCAACCTAGTCAAAGTTCTTTCTCTGCTTCAGTAGTATTGGTGCACAAGAAGGATGGATCATGTCGCATGTGTCTGGATTATAGGGAGCTCAACAAGCTCACTATTAAAGATAAGTTTCCCATTCCTGTCATTGATGAATTATTGGATGAATTGCATGGATCAATTTACTTCACCAAGTTGGTCTTCATTCAGGATATCATCAAATCAGAATGAAAACTGAAGACATTAAGAAAACAACATTTAGAACTCATGAGGGTCATTATGAATTTTTGGTCATGCCTTTTGGCCTTACCAATGCACCTTCTACATTTCAAGGTTTGATGAATTCCATTTTCAAACCCTTCCTTAGAAAATTTGTGTTATTATTTTTTGATGATATACTAATCTACAACAATCTTGGAAGGATCATGTTGAACATGTTGACAGGGTGCTACAACTATTGGAGGAGAAACAATTATATGCAAAAAGATCCAAATGTTTCTTTGGAGTACAAGAGGTGGAATATCTGGGTCATATTCTATCTCATGAAGGAGTTAAGGTAGACCCTAGCAAAATTAAAGCCATTAAGGAATGGAAAATCCCCACATCCATAAAGCATCTGCGAGGATTTCTCGGGTTGATAGGGTATTATCACAAGTTTGTTAAGAATTATGGAAGAATAGCAGCACCTCTGACAACATTATTGAAGAAAGATGCATTTTCATGGACTCCAGAAGCAACAAAGGCCTTCAAACATCTTAAAGAGGCAATGTGCCAAGAATCAGTCTTAGCTACACTGGACTTCATAAAAACCTTTATTGTGGAATGTGATGCTTCAGGAAATGGAATTGGTGTTGTTTTGATGCAAGATGAAAGACCCATTTCTTTTGAAAGTCATCCAATCAAGGAATTTTTTACACAAAGCTATTTATGAGAAGGAAATGTTGGCAATACTCCATGCACTTAAGAAATGGTGACCCTACCTAATGGGAAGACACTTCAAGGTAAAAACGGATCATGATAGCCTTAAATACTTTTTAGAACAAAGATTATCTCTGAAGAGCAACAAAAGTGGGTCACAAAGATGTTGGGTTATGACTTTGAAATCATCTACAAAAAAGGGAAGCAAAATGTGGTGGCAGATGCACTCTCAAGAAAGGATGAGGATGTGGAAGCATTGTTGTGCGCCATTTCTATTATCCAACCAGATTCGATAAACGAAGCAAGGGAGGAATGGAAGAATGATGAAGAAGTGTGGGCACTTATTCGAAAATTACAACAAGATTCCAGTACGTCTGATACATTTAGCTGGAAAAATGATTCGTTATGGTACAAAGATCACATATTCCTCTGTAAGAATTCCCAGCTAAAACAAAGATTCTTATGGAATTGCACACTTCTCCCTTAGGAGGGCACTCAAGATTTTTAAAAACTTACCATAGGGTTAAGAAGGAATTTTTTTGGGATGGCCTTAAATCAGATATTCAAAAGTTGTGGCGGAATGCTTGGTTTGCCAACAAAATAAAGTTGAAACAATTAAGACAACGGGTCTATTACAACCTTTATCCATTCCAAGCCAACGTTGGGAGGAGGTTTCAATGGATTTTATCACAGGTTTACCCAAGTCTGAGCGAAAGAGTGTCATCATGGTGGTAGTTGACAGACTTACCAAGTATGCACACTTTTGTGCATTATCACATCCATTTAAAGCCAGTACAGTTCCTACTACATTTATGGAAACAATTCAAAAGCTACATGGAAACCCAAAGATTATTATAAGTGACAGAAATCCCATTTTCACTGGAAATTTTTGGACAGAATTATTTTCTTGTCTCCATACTCAGTTAGCTCATAGCTCATCTTATCATCCTCAATCTGATGGGCAAAATGAGATAGTAAACAAATGTTTATAAGGATATCTTCGTTGCTTTATATCTGATAAACAAACACAATGGGTCAAATGGTTGCCTCTGGCTGAATGGTGCTATAACACTTCCTTCCATACAACAACAAAAATGAACCCATTTATGGAACTTTATGGATATCAGCCACCATCCGTCACATCATATTTAAAAGAAAATTCTAAGGTTCAAGTAGTGGAACATCACATCAAGCATCAACAACGAGTCCTCCAACTCTTAAAGGATAACCTCGTGTTGGCGTAGAATAGAATGAAACAACAGGCAGATCAACATTGCAGTGGAAGAAGTTTTGATGTAGGTGATTGGATATTCCTACAGCTACAACCATATAAACAAATGTACCTCAAGTAAGCTAAGAAGGATGATAAATTATCATCAAAGTATTATGGTCCGTACAAGGTGTTGCAAAAGATTGGTACTATGGCATACAAATTATGGCTTCCTGCAGCTTCTTGAGTGCACCCAATTTTCCATGTTTCATGTTTAAAGAAGGTTATAGGCGACAAGCTCCCAGTTCAAAAAATATTGCCAAAAATTGATGAGGAAGGAAAAATTATATTGGAACCGGAAGCAGTCACAGAAACAAGAACTTGTCAGCTACAAAATCGATCAATTTCGGAGTATCTCTTCAAGTGGAAGAACATATCTGCTAAAGATTCCACATAGGTGGATGAGAATTTTATACAGAAGCATCCACAACTACTAAAGCATTGGGGACAACACTTTTTTGAAAGAGAGGGGCATGTTAGCTCCCTATAATACTAGTGATTACCCCATTACTATTGTAGTTGTATCCCTTATTAATATTGTTGTCCCCTATTGTCCCCATATTGTTATTACTGTGCCCCATATAATCCCTCTATTGTTATTTTTGTGCCTTTATATTATTATTGTTAGGTCAGCTGCATTATATTTTGACTCCTTAGACTCCTATATATAGAAAGGAGGTTTTTTCATTTGAATCATCAAGGAATCATTCATTTGTGTAATGTAAAGGAGGTTGCCCCCTCGAAGAGGCTGAATTCTAAGGCATTGATCTATCTTTTCTATCATTTTGTGAGCCGGTTTCATAACAACGAATCCTATAGCTACCATGGAGTTCCATCCAAACACTCAATCATCATGCTGACCCTTGTTTGACATCAATTCCAACACTTACACAGCCACCTATACATCATCAAATTTCCAACACAAGGCCCAATTTAGAAGTTTTACAAAGATGCATTCACTCATATCCATAGTTGGAGTGGTTCTCACTCACAAAGAGAACTACCATGAATGGTCTAGAAATATAAATCATACCATTATTTTCAATGAACTATAGAATGGTGTTTGTGAAGGACAAGATGTTAATCCTTCAGAAAAACCCATTCAGACAAAGAACTTGCCATATGGGAGAATAAGAATAGCAAGGTCTATGCCTTGATTGTTGTATTAGTAATGAAGAGGTGTGTTGTCACATTTCACCATTTACAAATTCATATAGTGTTTTAAAGAATCTGAAAGACTTATATGACTCACACTCTAAACTTGAAGTAGTCTAATTAATGATCAAACTCTTCAATCATGAATTTGAAGATGAAGATCCCCTTAACCTAGCCTCTGAAATGAGAGCTATTATGCATGATGTAGAAGTAACCCTTGTTAAGATGGATGTTCCTCTTACAAATTTTTTTAAGGAACTATATCCCACATATTCTTATTATCTTCAATAATTACAATCCAGTGATAAACTTAAAGATATTACCTTTGACTATTTTGTGGAGAAGTTTGCATAAAGAGAGAAATATTTTGGAAAGAGGAAGACAACTACTCAATCTTTTGAAGAAGTTGTGTTCCATGAAAAAAAGGATAATAGTCATGCACAATATTCTTCTAGAGGAAAAGGTGGTAGAAGAGGACATGGAAATAAGAATAACAAAGCCAGTGGGGAAAACATTATCAAGGAGGATGCCTTGATCTTCATTGTATATGATGCAACAAATATGGACATGATGCTTCCACATGGAAACTCTCTTGGAACATAATTAGACAAGAAATAAATGAAGAGAAAGGAAAATCACCAGACCTAGGGAAAGGTAAAGCACCTGAATCTTCTCATTATATTGTGGCACATTGCAATATTGCAATAACTAAAGACTTCTTTAATGTTTCACTTGCTTCATGGAAAGATGCATGGTTGCTTGATTTAGGAGAAACATAGCACATGACCTTTCAAAGATATTTTTTTGAATAATTCAGTGACAATGTAGATGGAGTAGTCTACTTTGTAGACAAATCAAAACTTAAGCCATCCAGACTTGGCACCATCAAGCACAAACTATCTAGTCTCCCTGACATATTCTTCATGATGTTTTCTACCTCCTAGTGTCATGAAGAAACTTGTTGTCCTTGGTTCACAACTTCCAAAAAGGACACTCCATTCACATGTTTGATGAAAAACTTGAGCTGAGAAAATCATTATACAACTCACTTGTTATGAATGGGACAGAAGAAGAAAGACTCTTGAAATTGCAAGGAACCTTTGCTCGTGCACAAAACTTTGCATATAGTTCCCAATATGATGAAGGCACACTACCATCCACTATATCATGGAATTATATATTTGGACATATGAACTATGACAGTATTCATTTATTAAAGATAAATGGTGTTACTGGTTTGCCAACTTGTTAGCATTATGTTTGCACCTTCAATTCAAGGCAATATTATCAGTCCATTTTTGCAAGGTCATGATTATGTAAAGGGGGTATTGCATTTTTGTAAAGTTTGATGGCTAATACTAGGAATATATCTCATCAAAATTTTTTCTCCTAACCCTAAGATTATGCTAAATTTATCGTAACACTTTGACCTATAGAGAAATTTCAGCTAGCACTATGAAATATTTTCGTAACGCATATTGAAAAATTTTAAAACTTGGTTTTCAACCCACTAATGCCATTATTTTGAAAAAAAATTGTCTATTCATAAAATATTAGCCCTCCTTATCCCTAATTTCATATTTTCCAACTTTTTCATGCCTAATAGAGTCGTTAAAAGAAAAACCCTAATTTGCCTTGTTTTCCCTAAAACAGAGTTTTCTAGCAAACCCATATTTGCAGTTTTAATGTGTAGGAAGCTTGATGAGTGTCTTAAAAACTTTTACTAGAGTGTTTCAAGATTAGTGAAAGTATTTGCAAGTCCAGGAGCTTTGCAAGATGGGCTAGTCTAGTCACGTAAAAAGATTTGAGTCCGATGGGATGTATTTTGAAGTGTATCCAGATATCTTGACTCTATTGAGAAATGAAAGATGAGAACTAGTGTTTCAATTCTCCAATGGGAAAAAATTGATTTGGTTCCATGATTTGATCCACTCCTTTGATGGAAACATAAAACAGGTTAGAAATTTGGAGTTCCTAGTCACTGAATAGTCAATTGCAGAAGTAACAGGTTTACCAATACTCTATTTTTTCTTGTTTTAGTCGCTATGTTTAAACAAAGATTCCAAGAAGGTAGTAATGAATTTTAAAAAATAAGAGGTGTTTTTTGTTGTGAATAGGATTATTTACAAAATATTCTTTCATATTTTACCCAAACATCATGGTTTAGAAACTACAGAGCAATGTTTGAGGCCTATTTTTACATATTTTGTAATTTTGTTTTTTTCCTATTTTAGACATTGTTTTCAAAAGCAATTTCCAAACATATGGAGATGAATTTTGGAAAACCAAAAGCAGTGTTTGGAGCTAATGAATCAATTAATGAAAAATTCCCTCCATTTTCTAACACGTGTCATGGTTTGGAGGATCCAAATGCACCTTTAGACCCTATTTTTCAGGACTTTGCTAGATTTTTTGAAATTTTGTTTCCTATAAAAATGCTAAGTCAACAGTTTAAGGTCATCTCATCAAATTATACTTGGGGATCATACTAAATATGGGTTTTTAGATCCATTTCTATTGGATCTTGATGTTTATTCTAGTTAATACTTTCGACAAATTGTGGATATGAAACTTTATGTAATTTTCCTATATATTACATGAAAAATATGGAGAAAGTGTTGTTTTTTTCAAAAGAAATAGTCACAAATATGTATGTTGAATTCTTTATTCATTTCAATTTGCCAAGAGCAATAGATTCTTATTAGTGATATAAATATCCATGCGATAGTAGGTTTTAGTATGTATTCACTGTGTGTGTTTATAGTTTCTTATTTATAATCTCATGAATGTATGTCTTCTGAGTAGTTGAAAAAGATTAATTGATTCAAAATTCATTTCTGTTGTGACGCTCTGAGTTGAGCTTTTCAAATGTTCTCACTTTGATCCTTTAAAGCTACTATAGGATTTATTGTGTATGTCCTATTGTAGTGGATTGTTCCCCTTCTTTCTATATCCATCTATAATAATTACAAAGGTATATAATATCTTATCCACCTTGCCTTTATCAATCCCAATTATACAACCAGTTATCTTGATAAATTAATCTAAACCCTAGCTATTTGACTCCATCACCCAATAAATTGTTTACTTCAGGCCCAACCAAACCCTACATCAACAAAACCTATCTAAAGATCTAGCCACAATGTAAAGGTCAGAGAGAGCCCTCTCTAGATTGAAGGGGCTAGCCTTCAATATGTAAGTTGGAGTGAAACATTTACCTTGGAAACTTCTTTCCTACAACCAAGAAGACATTTCTAAGTGCTAACACAACCATTCCTAGGAAACTTAAGCAATGTGATGCTTGTATCTTAGAAAAATACAATAAATAGTCATTTCATGATTCTTATTCTAGAGCACATAGATTTCTTGAACTCATTAATTTTGATTTGTGTGGCCCTATGTCTATTCCTTCTGCAAATGGAAATAAATACATGACAACTTTTATTGATGACTACACCAAAATGTGTTGGGTATATCTATTAACAAAAAAGCATGAAGCTTTTGAAACATTCAAAAACTTTCATGCACGTATTGAAAACAATACACAATCTCATATTGACTCTATTCGTAATGATAATGGAAAATAATATACTTCAAAAGAATTTGAAAACTATCTCCACCAACATGGGATCTAACATCAAATAATTGTGCTTTATAATCCTCAATATAATGGTGTAGTCTAAAGAATGAGTAGGACAATCTTAAATATGGTGCGTCTAATGATGTTTTTCAAAAATGTTACACTAATGTTTTGGGTTGATGCAATTCTATGTGCAGTCTATATTAAAAATAAATGTCCATCTCATGCTTTAAAAAATAAGACCCTGTATGAAATGTGGTATGGCCACATTCCTTTGGCGAGACATCATAGGGTTTTTGGTTCCACTTGTTATTCTTTGATACCTAAGGGAAAAAGAAAGAAACATGGTGCAAGGAGTTGAAAGTGTGTCTTCTTGAGATACTCCGATACCTCCAAAGCACATCATCTCTACAATGAAGTAAATAAAATGTTTATATTGCCTAGAGACTTGAAGCTTCCAACACTGAAAATGTTGTTGAGTGGTAGTTTGATCAGTTTGACAAATTCGAGCATGAAAAATCATTTTAGGAATTTGATAATGAGATTCCACATCTTGAAGGGGGGATCCCTATCTTGGAGAGACCCCCAAATTTTATATGTATAATAAAGGAGTGAATCCCCATGGAACATAAAAAAATGTATAGGCTATTTTATCAATAATATAATATGCATGTATAATTTTTTGGAAAAGATTTTAGTGAATTTTTCCCTAAATTATAAAAAATTGTAAATTCTTTATAAATCTTTCACAAAATTAGAAAACATTGTAAAATTTTGGATATACTTCATAATGTATGCAATCATATATAATAATAAGAAAAATAACAATTTACACTATAATATACTCATTTTCCATATCTGAGAAAAAAACATGAGGGATTATTTTTGTGAAGTTTATTATTATAAACTAGAGCAAATCTCTTTGTATAATTTTATCATATTTTATCACAAAGGTATTATTACCTCCCAAGAGACAACTAATTGGAGAGATACTCCCAAAAGTGTACAATGTTTAATTGCAGAGGTTCTTTTACTTAAACTGGGTCTTGACACATTCAAACAACTCAGTCATATTCTATGTAATTCATAATCGAGGGCTTCACATGAAAATAAGGTCTATGAATAGCTATCTTAAAATCATGAATCTTTATATCAAATTATTTTTGTTTCTTATACATTACTTCTCTAATAGGTAGATACTTATCCAATTCCTTGGCTTCAAATAAACACATTGAATGCCCATAAAATAATTCAAGCCAAGTATTAAGCATAATGCCATATTTTTCTCAAATAAACATGACAAAAATATAAACAAAGGAATTCTTTACTCAGAAAATGTCTTTAACTTTAACCCAAGCCCTTACATGAAACCAATCATGAAGCAGCAAAATGTTCAATTAAACATCAAAAGAGAACTAGAAGCATTCAAGAGATAAGTTAAGGAAAAATCAATTACAAATAATAGAAACTTCCATTAAACCACATGTTGTTGCTCAAACTCTTAGTGCACATTGTTGAGCATGGTTGTCAATGTTTAACTATAAATAAATATACCTCACCATGTTCACAATGGTTGACCATGTTAACTATCATCATCATGGTTGACAATTGTTGAACTAGTTTCACCATGGTGAATCTAGTTGCCTGGTTGGAAAAAGTTATAAAAATTATATTAAAAAAAATAAATTTTGAAAAAACTTAAATATTAAATAATATTAAATCTATATTGAATTTATTATCTAAAGCTATTAAAATTAAATTATATATCTGTAATGACTATATTAATGTCTATGTAGATGTTGACTATGGTTAGCCATGTGATTGACATGAGTTGATGTATATATTCATAAATTAATATATTTTCTTGATATATTAATGTGTAAACAAAATATTATTATGTGTAGATATATATATATTAATGCGTTAATGCATAAATTAAAGTATTGATGTATACTTATTAATGTATTATTATAAGGGCAATCAGGATTTAAATAATAGTATAAAATTATTTAAAAACTTCATTAATATACTATTAAATGTTATTATAAATAAACCTTAATATTAATATCAATAATAACTTTAAACTTTATTAATAAATAATTACTAAGCCTTAATATAAAATTTTCTTAACATTATTAATAACCACATTAATATTATTAATCTTAATATTAATGTTATTAACAGAACTTAATTTTATTAATAAAATCGCATTATTATTATATCTTATTAATGAAGCTTATTAAACCTTATTATTAATAAACTTAATATCTATGGTGTCTATGGATAGTCATGGTTGAGCATGATGTCCATGCTGATTATGGTTGACCATGTCAACCATGATTGACATCTTGTAATGTATATATTAAATACATTATTAGTGTGTTATTATGTATAGATAAATGTACTGATATACAAGTATTAATATAGTATTATAAAGTTCCTAAGGTTTAAATAATATTGTTAATAAATTTATTAAACCTTATTATTAAATAATTATTATTGACCTCGTATAAATATTATTAAATATTATTGATGGTCACGTTAATGTTAATAGCCTTAATATTAATATTATTATTAAACTTTAAAACCTTATAAATTAATATTAATAATAATAAATTATTAAATAATTTTATTAATATTATTAGCAAGCCTAATATTAATATTGTTAATAAATATATTAAACTTTATTATTAAATAATTACTATTTACCTTGTATAAATATTATTAATATTATTGATAGTCACATTAATGTTATTAGCCTTAATATTAATATTATTAATAAAAACCAAATAACCTAATGACGTAATACTTGATTTTGATATGAATGTGTGATGTTAATGTTTATAAATGGTTTTTGTAGATTTTGATGCTAGTACAAATATATTATAAATGACCAACATTAAAGATATAATGTCATGCTACTAGGAATTTCCTAATTAAACTAATTAAGTAATTCCATTTCCTAGGGACGTGTAGCTTGATCAATTATGCCATGAATTTAAACCCTTCTAAAGATAAGAGTTTTCTCTAGTTGTTTGCAAAAATCAATAGATATGGAAAGGGAAGCATAAAGATAAGATAGAGGAACATGTGGTGTATCAAGCAAGAATTTAGTGTAGCCCTTGACCTTCAAGCATGGCTTAGGTAGTGATACCCTTCCTTGAAATGTCAAAATATGAGATTTTACCATTATTTTAGTCTTAATGCAAAGATTATGTTCATAGGACCTATTTTATTCTCTCGATCTAAATCCATGTGATGAAAATTTATTTTTTTTTTAGCTAAAATAGTAGACTCAAGAAGATAAGCACATTGTAAAACTATTTAAATGTGATATTAACATAGAAATATGGGAAATAAATAGAAAATGTGAAAAATACAATAAAGAAAAATTAATTGTCTTTATTTATCTTACGTAATAGGATTTTATAAGTTCACAATGTATCCACAAATTCCTTTATTATATGCATGCATGTAGGATGAGTCGAAAAGAAATATTAAAATTTCTAAATAATTAATGTATAATAGACTTTATATAATATATATATATATATTTTATATATATATATATATATATATATATATATATAATATATATATATATATATATATATATATATAATATATATATATAAAGATATATAAACAACAAAACAACAAAACAACAAAACAACAAAAAAACAAAAAAAAACATGCATTCACTTCAAGAACTATAAGACTCACTAGGATATAGTATTATGGTGCATCATTAGAAAGGATTTAGTTTGTATACCTTCATACATCATATAATCTCATTCCCATTGGTTTGAAAGTGTCTCTAGTTTCCTCCTCGTTTATGAATGAGACTATAGAAGAGAAAAGCATTATGTTAGTGTCTCAAAGGTCACCTTGTTGGACAATAAAGCACGAAGATGACTTTACATTGACACTTACTTTCCATCTCTACTTATGTTGGGCTTAAAAAAAATGACTTACACAAGGATGCCATTACTTTGACCATTTCAAATCTTTATGATGCGAACTCTTTATAATGCCTTGCCAATTTCAACTTGATTACAACAATCTTGATTTCATTTGAACTTCAATGTGCCTCCTTTTCTAGTTTATTTGGACACACCTCCAAAATTATATTTAACTTCCTTTTTACTTGTTTAAAATGAGAGAATGTTTATCCAATACAAATTCCCCTCATGCATTGCTCTTAAAGGAAATTTTATGATCCACATACTTTCATTATAAAAGTGATATTTATATATCCAACCATGGATCTATAATAAGTCAAATTCATATACATAAGTTGTCATGGGTATTTCCTTCTTGACTTAAGTTATCATTTTCTTATGATTCTAGTAGTCAATTTCATCACATAATTCACGAAAATGAACTAAACCACCTTGCTTATAGTGACCATGGGAACCTCCTTCATATGGTGCTCATGGCTATTTAAAGTTTGAACCAATGATGTCATAAAGATTGCCTTAACAATTTACTTTGTCACCAAATCATCTACACCTCAAGGGTCAAACTTATTATTTTTAGAGATGAATGAAGCCAATGATTATCTAAAGAGTCATCCAACAATAATTTAATACCTAACAACTCAACATTTTTACATACATATGTCTTATATTATAACATCTGTTAACTTATATATACTATCATATTTCCATCTACTATGAAGATACAAAAGAAATAAAATCCCCTTAATAAAGTTGCTTGAGAGATTGCAGATTTTAAATTCAATTTTGAATACTTATTAAGTGGATGGTAGGGATTTAACTTCCATGCAATATTCTAATATATTTTTAATAGTATTCACAAATCAAAGGTTAATATCTATCTCCAAAGTGGTTATGATTTTTTATTTTTTATTTTTTAAATTAAATTGATTAATTTAAAAGAAATGTCATATGAACAATTGCCATATGAAATGAGTTATGGATTTTTGGGCATGTGGTATTAATTAGCCATGGTATTGTGAAAATGTCTATTCGCACATTAAGAATCTCCATGGTAAAATGAAGATGATTAAAATTCTTGTTACATGTTATTTTTAAAATGTATATATGTTTAATTTATATATTAATTCCTTTTATAATAATATAATAATAATGAAGAGCCATTTAGGAAGAAAAGTTGTGACAACAAAAATGTAGAATAAATTGGCTAAAATGTGGGGAGAGGAACAAGACCTTTTCCATAAAACAATGATACAACACAGGAGAAACAACGAAATTCTGGCTTTGAAGAACCAAGATGGTCATCTCATTCATTCTCAAGAGGAGTTGGAAACAAAGCTCAACCACTATTTCAGCTCTCTTCTCAAAGAGCAAAGGAATGACCAGGACCAGGACATCAAAAATATCTCCAAGCATATCCTCAAAATCATCACGGAGGGCCATAGAAAAATGCTCCTAAGGAAAGTCTCCCTCCAGAAAGTGGAAGATGTGGTCATGGGAATGCCTAATGGCAAAGCACCAGGTCCAAATGGTTTCACCATTTATTTCTGCAAATCTTGCTAGCCTATCATAAATTTGGAAGTGCATGCCCTTGTGGAGGGATCTCAAATTTAGAAGTCAGTCCATAAAGCCCTTAACTCCACCTTCCTAACTCCGATTCCCAAGGGAATTTCTGCGGATTCCCTGGACAGATTTAGGACCATAGCCTACTACAATGTCATATACAAAATAATCTCCAAAATTCTCGCCAATCGAATTAAAGTCATCCTCCCTCTCCTCATCTCCCACCAACAGTGTGGCTATGTCAAAGGAAGACAAATCATGGATAATATCATCCTCTCTCATGAGCTTATCAACTCTCTTAAATCCCAAAAGAAACCTAGTATGGTGATTAAGCTAGATATGTCCAAATCCTTTGACAAAATTAGCTGGAACTATATGAGACAAGTCCTGGCTGCATTTGGGTTCCACAAAGAAAGAATCAAGTGGATCATGGCTATGGTGTAGGGAATGTTTTTCTCCATCATCGTGAATAGATCACCTTCACAACCCTTTAATCCTTCCAAGGGTATCAGGCAAGGGGATACAATCTCTCCCTTCCTCTTTGTTATAATGGCTTAAGGGCTAAGCCACTCTATCTCTACTGCCCTGTAAGAAAATAATCTTTTTGGTCTCCAACCCCATGTCTCTACCCCCCCCCCGCCTCCATCAACACACCAAAAATTTGTGGATGATGCCCTTCTCATGGGCCTCCCATCTATCAAGGAACCCTCCTCATTCATCTCCATTCTGTCAGACTTCTCTGTTGCTTCTAGAACCTCCATCAACCCCCATAAATACAAGTTGTTTGTCTTTAACACTTCACTTCCCATTTGTAGGAACATCGCTAGACTCCTGGCCATTCCCATTAGTACCCTTTCCCCCACTTACCTTGGTGTTCCCCTTACAGATAGGCCTTTCTCCCAGGCCACTTGGGAGAACCTGATAAACAATATGGAGAAAAGAATCGACAACTAGACCTTCAGATCTCTCAATTTGGTAGGACATCTTATCCTTGTCAAATTTGTTTTACATGCCATCTCGCTTTACTTTTACTCAACTCTGGCAGCCACAAAAATGATTTCAAACAAAATCATAAACCTTCAGAGGAACTTCTTATGGAGAGGTGCAAAGGTGAAACAGAAATGGGCTCTGGTAGCATGGGAAAAAAATTTCAAGCCCAAAAAAGATGGTGGCCTTGGTCTTAGAGACATAGACCTCTTGGGAAAGGCTCTAGGAGCTAAAAACTTATGGAGATGGATTGCAAACCCTAATTCCCCTTTGGGAATCTTATGGAAAGAAAAGTACACCCCCTCCCTATCGCAAGATAAAATCATCAAGCTCAATGGAAATATCAAAGGTTTAGTCATCTGGAACCAAGCGCGGGAGAATACGGATATCATTCAAAATCATAGTTTCTGGGAAATAGGCAACAAAAAAAAGGCTCTTTTCTGGGAGGACACCTAGAAACAAATACCAGAACTTGATCAAGATCATTATCACAAAATCAAGGGTGATATGAAAAACAAAGGGAAGATCAAAGTCATTTAATACTGGAAAAAGAGCGACGAAAAGGAGAGATGGGGAATTTGAATGGAACAAGAGGAATGGACTCCCCATATGAACCCCCAAGCCTGGTCGGAACTCTCATCAGAATTATAAAAAAGCCAAATCCTCCTTGAATTTGCCAGGGATCAACTTAGATGGGGGAACAACTCAGCTGGACACTTCATTTTAAAAGAAGCCTACAGATACATAGCCAAGCAAGATCAACTTCGACCAGAAATGAAGTGTAACACAATATGGGACAGGAAGTACTGACCGAAAATATATATCTTTCTATGGTTAGTCATGCATAGAAATATTTTAACGTGGGACAATCTAAGAAGAAAAGGCTTTTTTTTGCCCATTGAGATGCCCTCTCTGCCAACAAGAACAAGAAATCCCTAATCATTTGTTAAATGTATGTCCTTTCGCATCCAATTTAAGGGATTGGATTTCTTTGGTCTTCAACAACTCTGATCGGGACCCTTGTTCTATTCAAAGTACTATCGCGAACTGGAGATCTATCTTCTACTCATATCCTCTGGTTAACCATGCATGGAATTTAATTCTTGGTCTAATCTACTAGGATCTATAGTAGCGCAACACAAGAATTTTTTGTGGCATCTCCACCCAGGAGGAAATCATAATCTCAAAGATCAAAAGTTCACTCTGGGAAACAATGACCTCTCTACCCACTCAAACTATAAAAGCCCTTCCCACCTTCCTCGAAGGGAGAATTCTCTCAATGTTGGATCTCCTTCAGATCAAGGTCCACAAAGTCACCCCCCTCCCCAAGCTTGAAAAGAAAATAACACTTGGAGGCCGCCAGAGAAGGGGACCTTCAAGCTTAACTACGACAGTGCAACTAAGGGAATCCAAGCCTAGCTGGTTTTTGAGGATTCTTCAGAAACTCTAAAGGAGAGATAATTTGGATATATGAGGGAAATATAGGTTTAGCCACAAACAATGTCACAAAACTTCATGCCCTCGAAAACGACATCACCACAATGCACAACCTAAAGCTCAGTCCTCTGATTGTTAAAGGAGATTCCACACTAGCCATTCAGATTGGCAAAAGACTTCAGCAGGGCATTGAGATGGACAAAATCTTGGAAAACTAGTGCCTAAACAAAATAATACAATGGATCAAGCAAGGAATTGATAGCACGGTAAGCCTCCACTTTCAAGCAAACAGAAGGAGAGGAAATAAACTCGCGAACAGACTAGCAAATGAGGGGATGGTTGGTTCCCTACGCATGAAGCCTCGAGCATGGCAGGAACTAAAGGAAGGTGAACTTCATCAAAAATGCGCATCAATCAATGATGAAGATATCCACTCTACCAAGCATTAATTGTTCACGTACCATTCATCATTTCAAGGTCGATTCTTTGCTTAGTTGGAAAGACAGGTGGATGGCGCACGAGCATGGACTCATCCTTGGCTTGCCTGATTCTAGAGCCCACTATGCCACCTCCCCTCTCCCTTGTGTTCGTTGCTTTCCAATCCCATTCTCTCTTCTTAATCATTCCTTCACCGCCATTTATCATAACTTCGCATGCTTCCCCTTCCTGCCCCCTCTCCCTAATCCTGGCCTCCCTCCATCACCTGATTTCTATATATTTAACCATCAAACTTCTCCCCCTCACTCTTCTCTCTACCTTTATCCCTCCCCATTGGTCCTTCGCTCTTTGGTTCCCCTCACTCCTGAGCCCTTGTGCTTCTCTCATGGCCCCAAAGAATTTCTCCACCCCTGGTTCTAGTCAGGGAGGTGCACGCAGTCACATAACCTCTCGCTGGCAGTCCCTGGGCTCGACCCCTACCACTCGCGTGGAGACATATGCAAGGCATGCAACTCTGTGCTATGTGGCGATGGTTAATCCGGAAACTCAGTAGTGAATTGTCGAATTAGAAGTCCAAGCAAATGTTCTTCGTAGAGAGGTCACTACTGAGGAAGTCGATGTCGACTTTGCCTGGATTCTGGACCCTGATCTCACCCAAGTACGCAAAAACCTCTACATGCATACTATGGAAACATGTTGGCAAATGAAAACCATCATGGGGTTACAAGTGCAGGAGTAGGAGGAGAATATCAAGGCACTGGAAAAAAAGATTGACCGTATGACTGAGAAGTTTGTGATGTATGTTGAAGCCATTCACCACTGCAGATTCATTACTCGGGACGCACTACACTATACTGTTATCAAGAAGTCCACAACGAATGTTCATTCGACTATTGAAGGATCCCCAAGCATCAAGAAAGAGACCACTAGGGCCTCTACAAGTTGACAGAACACCATTGCGCAAGAGGAGGGAAGCTCTCAGGAGACTCCCATTCGTCTGGATGAGGATCTGGTCACCATCAATGAGGAGTGATGTCATGAGCTTCCTTTTTGTTTTTCTTCCTTTGCAATAGGCTTTCTATCGTGGAGAAAACCGAATTTTACTTGGTCAGCCTCAGTATGGTTCTCTTCTCTTCTCTCGGCTTCTATAATCTCAATTTTGAGATTAGGGTTCCTCTTGGTCTCCACCTTTATACTCAAAACCCTTTTCTGTCATGGTCGTACTCTAAAAAAGACAATTCTATGGCCATTTCATGGATCTTGATTGGGTTTTGTGTCGGGCTCTCTCTCCCACACAGCCCAAATTATGTAATCTGAGTTTCCTCAGTAATATATTTTATCTTATTCACAAATAATAATAATAATAATGTAGTTATATTTTAGTTATTTTTCATCATTTTAAAAATTTTAGAAACAAGAGATATATTATAAAGTGTTTTGATGCTTATCATGAATTGATTCCTATTACTTTTTACTATCCATTAAATTTATATGGTTGCATTATTTATATGAACATATTATATATATGTTCATTATATAATATTTCATATACTCAACTATATACATAGCTTAAGAATAAATTTTATAAACACAACTAGATCACTAACAAATAAATACTACAAATTCTATATTGTTAAGAATATTACTCATACATACATTATTAATGAATATTTCCTAAAAATACATTAAATATTATTATTACATGAAATAATATATAAACTATATTTTTTTATTAATTGTATTTATATTAAAATCACATAATCTTTTACGAGTAAAAATTCCTATAAAATCCTTAAAATTAATTATATAGTATAATTAAGAAAAAAAATTCCATATATTAATTAATAGAGACTCAAATTTACACAGGCTCCAAGAATAACAATAAACATTATAATTATTGGTAATTTTAATAATAATAAAAAATGATGTAAATATCCATTTTTAACATATACAAAACTATTTATTGTAAAACATACTTGGTTATTTAATTCTATTTTAATGTATATAATTTTGTTTTTATTTTTAAATTTAATTACTTATTTAATTTAATTACTAGTTATTTGACTTTGAATTGATATCAATATAATATTTATATTAGTATTGAAATTTAAAGTTTAGATTATGTTTGGGATTGTTTGAAAATTTGTAACTTAAATCATATTAGGTTGCAATTTACTCAATTAATTGAAACATTAAAATCAAATAAACCCTGTCAAAGAAAGAAAGAAATAATTTCATTGTCCCTGAGAGAGTTGTGGTATAAGACTGTAGAAAAACATATGGAAAAATAATTTCATCGTTCCTAAGAGAGTTGTTGTATAAGACAATAAATAAAAAAACATAGGGTGGTGGATAAGTAACATTCATGGCACATGATAGTTACTCCACGTGAGGGGAAGAAAAATTCATGCACAATTTATGGCACATGATGGTTACTCTAGGTGGTGGGAAGAAAAGTTCATGCTCGTTATTGCAGAGTGAGAATAATGGTTATAAATTGCATATCACTTTTATTAACTATTAAGTGTGGGTATTTAGATAGAAAGAAAAATATTTAGGAAAATAATGTTAATGGAAATAGCAACGAAACAATAATTAATGTTAATAATTAATGTTAATGTGAATTGTATTTGGAAAATAGTACAATTTAAAATAATATTTTAAATTTATTTTTATAAGAAATATATTCTTTTGTTTTAATATTGTTGTTTTTGGTATGGAAAGTAAGATTTGTTAAATAGTGTATAAAATAGGAAAATACCTAAATTATGGCGTAATTATTTTACTATTAGAAATATTAATAATTTTTTTGATTGTAATTCAAGAGATTTGACCCATATTGACATTTAGTATATATGGACTAGTTTAATTATAATTATAATTATAATTATTAATTATATGTTTTTTTGACAAAGTAAAAATATTAAACATGGCATCACAACATCTCACCATACTAGGGTGGATGCTTTTTATTTTATTTTTTAATTCAATTTTAATTTTAATTTTATTTTATTTTGACTAAATTAAAATGTTAAACATTATAGATCTCTACCATACTAAGCTTGGAGAGTTGCCATAGACACAATTATTTGTTTAACAATTGATATCATTATAAATCAAGTAAGCATACATTCAAAATACATGTCATTCATTCTCTTGTCTTCTCTAAAAAAATAAATTTTAAAATTTTTGATTAATGATAAAACTTTACACCTAACCCCTCAAAAAAATATTTTAGAAAACTAAAGTTTTAAATCTTTAATTCAATATTTCTTCTTCCATAAAAATATGATTTTTCTTATATACTTACCCCAAATTAGTATACTCAATAATATGTTGAAAATGGGATAATAAATAAAAAATATAATAAAAAAAAATATAAAAATACAAATAATTACTTTTATGAGATCTTAATTTAAGGTTTCTTCTTCCATAAAGATATTATTTTTATCATTGGTCACAGACCATAGTATATTCGAGACCTAACTAAATATAGTCCAAAAGAATTATGATAACAAAAAAATCTTATCTACACTAATAAATTATAAATTATTTATTTAACAATAAGCACAGAGCCAAACAAGAATGTCATACAAATCTTGCACATGTTTAGCACAGGGGTTTAAGGCAAAAAAAATGAAGAGGGAAAAAAAAATGATTGGACAAAAGAAATTTTAAAGTTGAAAATGATCAAAATCAAATAAATATTTCACTTATTTGTTTCAGAATTGTTTATGTATCTCTCTTCTTTTTTGTGCTTATGGAAGTAGGAAAATTCTATGATAACTACTTTATATAAATACCATAAAAATATTACTGGCAAAACCATGTGTTGTAAAAAGGTGGATAGAAAAAAAAAATAGTAAATGTATTACTATTATTATAATTATAGTTTGATCGAGTTAAATAAAAATTCAAAATCTAGAGTCCAAAAATTACTTGTTAGCAAATTGACTTTTACTTTAATTTTATTTTTTATTTGATTTCACCAAGTCAAAATGTTAAATAGGAAGGAAATGACATTACAACATCTCTATCATACTGGATTGGAGAGTACCTTTAAGGGTAATAAAAAATGATTATATATATATTGAAATTATAAATATTTATATTATAAAGAGAATTGTATTTTAGCTATGGATGTCATTATAGATATCCTATTGCATAAAATTTGATAGTATGAAAGATTAATTGTACAAGGCAGCGCTCACAACCCCTTGCATTGAGAGAGTCGTTTGGAATATAACCTATGAGGTTTTTCATTGCCAAGAGTTGTTGCTATCATTGATTTTTAGTTTTAAATGTTGTTCAAGCATATAAAGTTTTAAATGTTTTTGCAATGCCTACTATTATATAAAGTTTCAGAATAAGAAAATGTCGTAACAATTTAGTTCTTGTTTGGGCATATAAAGTTTTAAATGTTGTTGTAGTGCCTACTATTTATATAAAGCTTAAAAATAAGAAAATGTCATAACAATTTAGCTCAAAATATTTTTTTCATACAGTAAAATTTTAATAATCACATTCATACTTCATTTGAAAAAGAACATGCTTGTGGGTGCTTACCAAATTGAAATTCAGAAGGTTGAATAGCCATGTGTTCGCTAGATGTTGAATAACCCACAAAGAATTGAAAAATTGATCTATTTTTTGGTTCAACCTTCTTTGCCATGGTCATTTAAATAGGGATGGATCTTCTCTCCCATAAAACCTAGATTCCATGAGGTGGGCTAAATTTACCATAAAAAACTACATGTAAACAAATATGTGGCATGAAAAAATAGAATAGAGTGAGAATGAATTCTATAATGTGAAAGAACTCTAAATAATCTATATTCTCATAAAATTAGGGTGATTAGCTAAATTTGACCATAAATAGCTAGATTTAAACAAATCTGGGGCATGAAAAATAGAATAGGGTGAAAATGAATTCTATAATGTGAAATAACTCTAAATAATCTAGTTTCTCATAAAATGACGGTGAAGTCTTGACTAAATTTTACCATAAATAGCTAGATTTAAACAAATCGGGTATCTACTTTGAATTTTGCAAGGTCTCCCCTATCAAATTTCGAATTTTGCAAGGTCTCCCCTATCAAATTTCCATGAGGCTCGAGGACCTATTTATTATTGAGAAACAATGGAAAACCCTAAACATCTAAAAATCTAACCCTAGGAGATGGAGAGTCAAACGTTTGTGGGCCTAGTTGGGGTAAATTGGTACATTAACCTCCAGAGCTTGTAACTTTGGCATATCATCTTTGTTTGACATGTACGATACCCCGTTAGAAATATTTATCTGATGACTACAAATTCCACTTACAAACCCTTATGGAAGGCTATGGGTTTTCTTGTTTTCCAAAAAAATGTCGGTTAGGGCCTTAAAACGGCTCTGAAAGTTGACCCGAAAAACTGCGAAAAATAGTAAATTGTGCTACAATTAAGGAAATTGAAAGAAACAATGGTGGGGTCCAAGTGGAATAGGTGGGTGGCCACCAATATCCACATGGATCACAACTATATGAGTGTATCAACTTCCACTAAAAATGCACATATTTACATTGTAATTTCACTTATAACCTTGCAAAACAAATTCCCATGGGGCTTTGGATTGCCAACGAATGGGTGCAATGTTAAGGCACTCATTGCAATAGGTCACCGGTTCAAATCCCTCATGGGTTCTAGCCTACAAAAAAAAACCTTGCAAAACAAAAAGTTTCAATTTACTATTATTTTGATTTTGAATGTGGATTTCTCTCCAAGAGTGGATTTACACTCTACATCAAAATCCATTACTTCTAAAAATTATTGGGTTAACTTGATGGTGACTCCCTTCCCCTCAAGGTGAAGTAAAAGATTATCAACAAAATGGCTAATGGAACACATAAAATTGAGAATGAAATGCTTTGAGCAATATAAGTTCTCACATAATAGCATTTCAACACATATTGGTAGTAATCACATTGCTTTTCCCACCAATAATGTAAATAGTTTCTAAGCTTCTCAATCCCCTATGGTGATAGAAAAACATCAACAAAGCCAGAATCCCATTTATCTCTATTCGTAGGAGTATTTATGTGCTCTTCAATGATATTATGCATGAATGCATATACTGAAATATGCTTACAAACATAATGGAAATAAGACTAACTCGGGCGATGGTAGCTTATCTGTGAGAAGAGATGTGGTAGCTACATGCCCTCTAAACTGCATTACAAGGAGTCTCAAGGGCCTTTTTATTATTGAACAATAATAACAAACCATAAATAACCAAAACCCTAACTCGAGGAGATGTAACACCAAGAGTTTATGGGCCTCGTTGGGGTGAGTTGGATAGCCAACTTCCCAGGGTTGTGACTTGGTATTATCTTCGTTTGACATGCATGAAAACTTGTTGGAAATATCTCTCCGAGGACTATGATAGAAAATATAATTTTATATATCATATCACTGGCGGTGGATTTGCCAAAAAAACGTCGTTTAGGGCCTCAAAATGGTTCTGAAAGTTTAGGACCTGAAAAAACTGCTAAAAATAGTAAACTGTGCTACAATTAAGGAAACTAAAAAACTAAAAGAAACAATGGTGGGGGTCCAAGTGGAATTGGTGGGTGGCCACCAATATCCACCTAGATCATTCCTCCCCCCTTAGGAAGAAATGGTCCCCATCACGTTGAGTTCCTCCATGAGATGAGGAAACTTCTGCTGAACTTGGTTTGTGGTGAAGGAGTTGGCCTGCTTTGACAACTCGATACAATTGGATCTTCTTCTGCTGAGTGTTCTTCATCTACGTGTCCATGATCCAATTAGTTGTGGCTTGCTCCATGAAATCTAGATTTAACTTTGTAGGTGTGAGTTGTTCTGCAATGTCTGATGTGTCTAGAAATGGTGGGAAGTATGGTCGAAGGCGGTCCACATTGAATACCGGTGCAAGCCAATGAATGGGGGAATGTTGAGCTCAAATGCATTGTCACCCACAGCCTTGGTAATGGTGTAAGGACCATATTGGAGTGGTATGAGTTTACGATAGGCTCTGGTAAGGCGATCCTTCTGCAAATGCAACTAGAATTTGTCACCCACCCGAAACTTGTGTAGCACCCGATGTTGATCATGTCACTGCTTGTACTTGGCATTTGAGTTCTCCAGAATGTCATGGACTTGTTGGCAGATATGTTGGATGTGCTCAATGAAGTTGTTTGCCTTATCGGCTTCCGACTGGACATGACCTGAATCTACCTGAGTAGTTGCAAATGGTATGGCCACATCAATGGGACATAGTGGCTGGAATCCCAAGCTTACCTGAAAAGGGTTGTGGCCAGTGAAGCTATGGAGATCCCGGTTATAGTTGTTTTGGACATATGGAAGGATCTCATCCCATGTGTGTGGAGGCTTTGAGTTGTACATGTGTAGAATGTGTACGATCATCATATTCATGACCTCTATCTGACCATCAGTTTGGGGATGGAAAGTTGTGGACTTAGTGAGATTGGTGTCTAGCATCGACGAAGACTAGACCGAAATGTACTGAGGAGCCTGCTATCCCAATCTGAGATGATAGACTATGGGATCCCAAATTGTAACCACACTCATTCAAAGAAGAGTTTAGTAGTGGCTTCTGTTGTGATATTCTTCTTGTAGGTTGCTAGAATGGCCATCTTCGAGAATCTATCAATGACCAGAAAAACATAGTCATTGCCATGCTTAGTAGAAGGAAGGCCTGACATGTAATCCATGGAGATGGATTCCCAAGGTCGACTAGGGGTAGGAAGCAGAGTATAGAGGCCTTTCTTCTTAATGGTTGGTTTGGAAATGGCACAGGAAATGCATGATCTGAGGTACTTCTCGACGTCATGTTGAAGATTCAGCCAGTAGAAATACTTATGCAGTACTGCCACTATTTTCTCGACCCCGAAATGCCCAATGACCCAACTGTAGTGTGCTTCCCAAATCATCTTGGATCTCTTGCTTTAAGTAACACAAAGGTGTCCTAGGTGGCATAGCAGAGCATCCTGGAGGTGAGAATCTAGAACTTGCTGACCCTCCAAGAGCATCTGGTATGTGTGGCCGAACTTTGGGTCGCTTTTGTAGAGAAGTGGCCAATTAGAAGTCTCTTGCCCACAAGAGTTGAGCATGGTGGTTAACGCCATGATTGGTGGTAAATTGAGGCAGTATACAACATTATTGGTGCTACCCTTCTTATACTTGATATTCAAATGGAACTGCTACAGGTATGTGGAACACTTTTTATGGCAATCATTCTGCAACTTCCATTGCGTTTGTATGAACTGCAGGGATCAATGGTCTATGTGGATGACCATTGCCTTCCCCAAAATGTAGTGCTTCCATTGTCGGTAAGCTTGCACAATGGAATACATCTCTTTGTCATAAGTGGGATGCTTCAGAACTGTGTCTAAAAGTGTCTCACTATGATATGCCAATGGATGCCCCTATTGAGTAAGGACTGCCCCAATAGCATAGTCAAAGGCATCTGTCTCAATCTCAAATGGTTGTTGCAAGTCTGGTAAAGTGAGCACTGGTGCAGATCAGAGGCGATGTTTCAACTCTACAAATGCCTTCTGTTGAGATTCAGACCAAAAGAAATTTTCTTTCGCTTCTCCCTTGGTGACTTGACTCAAGGGGCAAGTGATATGAGAGAATCCTAGCACGAACCTGCGGTAGAAATTGGCAAGACCCAAAAAGCCATGGAGCTCTGTCAGAGTGGTTAGGGCTAGCCAATCCCGAATGACTTGGATCTTGGCTGGATCCACATGCACCCCTCGTTTATCAATAATGTATCCCAAATATTTAACCCGGGTCATGCCAAAAGTTTATTTCTCTGAATTGGCACACAACTTATGTTGACGCAGTGTTTAGAGAACCTGTTGAATGTCGTGGAGGTACTCTTCCCAACTCTGGCTGAAGATCAGGATGTCATCCAAGTATACCACTACAAATTAGTTGGTGAATGGCTACAAGATGTCATCCATAAGCCTCATGAAGGTTGTAGGAGCATTCCTCAACCCAAAATGCATAACCAACTATTCGAAAAGTCCCTCCTTGGCTTTGGAGGAAGTCTTCCACACATCGGAGGGTTTGATTGGTACCTGGTGATAACTGGACTTCAAGTTGATCTTGCTTAAATATTTCCCCCCTTCAGTTGGTACAGAAGGTCCTCAATTCATGGGATCGGGTACCTATTCCGAACAATGATCTTGTTCAACGCCCAGTAGTCAATACAGAGTCTCCAAGTCCCATCCTTCTTCTCTGCTAACACGATCAGGCTCCCACAGGGTGATGAGCTCAGACAGATGTGACCTTTCTACAGTAGATCCTGAATCTGTCTCTGAATTTCGTTGTTCTCCAAAATGGAGGACCGATAGATTGGTCCATTGGGTAGTGGTGCACCTGGGTTCAGATCGATGGAGTGCTTGACCTAACAGTGTAGAGGCACCCCTATGAGGGAGGTGAAGATGTCCTCGTACTCCTCCATGACCTTGTCCATATGTTGTTGCCATGTGGAGGGGCCCTATTTGGAGGTCGTGGGCACTGTTTCTTTCTTTCCCTAATGGCATATCATTAGTAAAACAAATTTCCTGGTTTTGGAAATGAGCTTACTACATTGTTTTGCAGTAACCAAAGAGATGGCGGTAGGTGGTGCTACCTCTAGTATCTTGTACAACTTACTTTCCAAAGTAGCAATAACAGCACGATGCCTTGACTCATACACTGTCGCTTCCATAAGTATGGTTGGCCTAATAATACATCACAAACATCAAGGGGAGAAACGTCACATAATACATCATCCATGAAGGGCTTCATGTTGTATGGAAGGCGACACTGCTGGCTCATGCAAAGATCCCGCCCCTGGTGAAGCCACCCGTTGGTGTACAGTTATGGATGTGCTGTGGTCGGTAAGCCTAACCACTTCACGACCTCTGCCTAAATGAGGTTCTTTTTGCTCCTGTTCTCGACAATGAACTATAGCAAGGAACCCTTTACCCACATCTGGGAGTGGAAGAGGCGCTCCTCCTCCCCTGGATCTTCAGGTTCCTCCTTTTGAATCTTCATGGTGGAAACGGTGGCGTTAGGCTCCGCATCAATAATTTGCTTCCCTTTGTAATTCCCCTTGTCGGGGTCTAACTCAGAGTCATAACATGCATATGATTTTGAAGCCTTTAGCTCAGCTAACAGTGACTGCTTGGCTCGACACTCACTTCTGTTGTGAGTAGAGATCTTATGGAACTCACACCACTTTTTGGTGTCCTTCTTCAACTTCATGGCATTGTTCTTTGCTTGCGGCTTTGACGGGTTATCCTAGGCCACCTTGCCTTAGCTTTGTCCTTTGTTATGTGGTTTGGGGGCACCTTTCCCTTGCTTCAGATTCATAGATCCAAAGTCTCTCTCCTTATGTTTAAACTTTTTCTCAATCTTGACCACATATCAGTATGTCGTGCTGAGTGAGGAGATGTCCAGGAATTCCATCTCGTCTTAGATGTACTTGTGCAAGTAGCTGGGGTACTTGAGAACCAAATTATTCTCAAAATCCTTGATACCGAACTTCATGCGAAGGGTATGAAAAATATTGGTAAACTCCGATACATCTTGATACCTTCCCTGTCATAGTATTGTCCACTTTATGTATTTATCCTCATAGCTCCTGGCAGGGTAGTACTGCTCCTTGATGGCATCCCAAAATGAGTTACAAGTGGGTGCAGTTGAAAACAGTGAGTTCGTACTTTCATCCTTATGCTCACAGTAGGTTTCCCACCAGTCCTTGATGTGGGGGGCTTCTTTGAGAAGTGTAAAGGTGATATTTTCCCAACTGGCAAAATCATGAATGGAAAAATATCCATCTAGTAGATTTAACCATTTATCGAGAGCGTTTGCATCTATCTGAACCTCAAATATGGGAATGTCAAAGTCAACTTGTACCTTAAAGGCTGTGGCGCTTCTAGAGTAGCTTCCAGAAGTAGATGTGTCGCCCCTAGGTAGCCGCTGAAGGATCTGGGGAAAGTTGTCTATCATCGTGTTCCTTTGTTACTCGAGGGCTTCCTCAAGCAAGATTTTGATGGGATCTCCTACAGGGATTTGTGAGGCTGGTCTTGTAAATGTTCGACCATTTTAAGCCCTAACTCCTTATATCCTGACCTCATTGGGGACATGCAAAGAAAAACAGATAAAGAGAAGACTTCTCTGATACCACTGATCCGGATTTAAACAGGAATGCAACAAATTACAGATATAACCATAAATAAAAAGATGCAATAGAAATAGCACTTCATTTCATTAATATCAAATACTGAAATATGCTTACAAACAGAATGGAAATAAGGCTAGCTCAGGCGATGGTAGCTTATCTCTGAGAAGAGATGTGGTAGCTACATGCCTCTAAACTACGCTACAATGAGGCTCAAGGGTCTTTTTATTATTGAACAATAAGAGAAAATCCTAAACAACCAAAACCCTAACCCGAGGAGATGTAATACCAAGAGTTTATGGATCTCGTTGGGGTGAGTTGGACAGCCAACTTCTCGGGGTCGCGACTTGGTCATATTATCTCCATTTGACGCACATGATAACCCATTGGAAGGATATCTTCGAGGACTATGATGGAAAAGATGGTTTTAGGCAGCAAATCGATGGCGGTAGATTGCCAAAAAAAAGTCATTTAGGGCCTCAAAATAGCCCCGGAAGTTTAGGACCCGAAAAAATGCTAAAAATAGTAAAATGTGCTACAATTAAGGAAGCTGAAAAACTAAAAGAAACAATGGTGGGGGTCCAAGTGGAATTGGCAGGTGGCCACCAATATCCATCTGGATCATGGAAAAACATTAACAAAGCCGAAATCCCATTTATCTCTATTTGTAGGAGTAGTTATGTGCTCTTCAATGATATTATGCATGAATGCATATACTCTCGAAACCAAGTCAAAACACCTTCTCCTTATCCCCTATAAATTAAGAAATCCTAAAAGAGGAAGGTGGTATACCTAATTGAAGATAAAAAAGAGCTCAAATCCCTCTTTCACCATTGAATCTAACTCTTTAGAATCAGAATCCCCACAACCAAAGTTATAACACCTCCCAAAAATGGACCCCATGATGTTATTCGATGAATTCTTATGAAAATCCCATGAAAATTTCATAAAAGAATTGGGTTGTAATTGTGTTGACAACTCAATGGTCTTGAACTTGGTATTTGAAAAGGCTTGTTTGTGGGATTCAAAGGTAAAGATTCTTTGTGCAAAGAAGAGATGTAAGGTAGCAATTCACCTGATATCTTTTGGGTAATCATTATATAGAGAAAACCTTAATGCTCTTTCAAACATGAGTTAATAAGCAGTTTTTTTATGGGCCTATATGTGAAGGTCGAGTTCTTAGGGATTTCCTTACCAGCTTCAAGTTAGTCGCATATGACTGTGCGGATGAATCCCATGTTGAAGGCCATGAGCTTCTAAGCATTGCAAGCTTGTGCCAGATGAGCCAGGCATTGGTGCACTAAGATGCACATGACTGGGAGATTTCCCAATATGGGTACTCTATCATGGGGATTAGAAGGGTTTCACTCAGAGTAATTTCGTTGGTTTCTTCTCGGCTTTTCTTCTAGTCATTATCCAATGCCGATAACAATGAAGCCTAGAGGTAAAATATGTCTTCCTTCAAGAGCTTGAATGGTTTGTTTGGGGCTAAAAACAAAACGATGAAGGAGGGATTTTCTTCTTTGTGTTGCAAGAGAAGGAAGGCTCCAAGATTCGTAATAAAAATAACAACATAAATATGAGGCATGCAGCCATAACATAGCTTTGAAATTCCTACATGAGTCTAAGGCCTTCTTCTTCTTGTGCTACCATAGGGTGAAAGACGGTTCTAAGTTAAACATATTGTGAGAGCTGACATTTCTTGGAATTAAATTGGGAAAAGATGTATCTAAAAAGAAAAGTGGTAAGTTATTAATTTTCCCTTCAGAACCATCTCTCATATGTAAACTATTCATGGTCAAGATACCACTCAAAAACATTCATTCACACCATTAAAGAGAGGAGGGACTAGTTGAGATTGAGTTAGGAAAAGTGCTAAGCAGGGAGATGTACACAAAATGGAATGAGTAATATGGTTTTCATTTTATTGTAGGAAAAAAAACACATTGAGATAGGTTTGACAAGTTTAGCATTACAAGATCACATAAGGAGCATAACTCAAACTGATAGTGAGGAAAATTTGGCTGACTCAGAATGATTGAAATTTTTGCACTAGACCTATTATAATACCACTATTACATTATGCAAGCTAGAATGAAAGATAAGAATGATTTCATTTTCATTAAGATGATGAAAATATAAATGCAATGTGCATGACCATTGGATTTATCTTCCAATGTCACTTGGCCTCCCTGTGATGGTTCATATTCCGCACCATAACCCTAACATATTAGGTGTCCAACAAATTTAGTTGACTTTCATGATTTTTTTTTTTGAATTTTAGCAATGTGATGTGTATCATGAAGTGTGTTTTTTAATGCTTATCATGGATTGTTGCCTATTGGTGTTTACAAGGAAATTCACATAATCACTCTACTAAATATTATGCCATCTTAAAAACCCTATTCACTTGAGCTATTTGAAACTTAGAATTTTAATGTCTGGAGAAGGGAATATCTCATTTAACTAAATCCCTTATAGCCAATGGTTACTTCATCTCCCAAATTAATAAATATTTTTATAAGGCTAGGAACCCTAGTCCAAATCCTCCACCCTAACCGAAAAATCCTTGGTCTCTTATCTCACTTCCTTATATCCAGGGTTCCATCAATCTCATTTCAAATGTGTTAGCCAAGAGGAATATCAAGACCTTATTTAGACCTACAAAACTCTTTATCAATTCATCTGATCAACCAAAGATAAACTATATCCCATGATGGGATCAAGTGTTTACCAAATTCTCTTCCCTTGTGGCAAATCATACACCAGTCAAATTAGTCGGTCCTCCAAAACCCATATGAAATAACACATAGTTGATGCCAACCACAACCACATCAGCAAATCCATCACTACTAAACATTCTTTTATTTCCAAACACTTAATTTGCTTTGAACAAACCAAAATCTTGGCCTTATCTCCCCATTGCACCTCATATTTTTTGTGAAGCCCTCAAAATTGAAAAGCACACAGATAACTTAAATAGAGAAAATGACCATAAACTTACCTAGTCTTGGCAACCCCTAGTCATCATCTTAACCACTAATCATGGCCTTGCTGATCCTTTTTTCCTCTCCCTATGGTCTTTGATCTAGTATCCTTAACCTTTTTTTCTTCTCGCCCTTTTTGTTTCTTTAGCATCATTTACTAGACTTTTTTATCTAATCTTTAATTTCCCATCCTTGTTTATTTATTCCAATCCCTCTCCTAAAATCATATATTTATACTTTATAAATAAAATCTCAACACCTAGATAATCTATATAGTTCATATAAAAAAATATTTTGATCCCTCTCCTCTTTTTTGCTTTTTTTTCTAGTTTATTCCATTTTTCATGGGCCTTCATTACTCAATCACGAGCAAACAAAAAAATGGAATATTGCACCAATTTGATGGGTACAGTGGTCACTGTGTCACCAATTTCAAAGTTGATACTGCTTACCGGTGCCACCCATGTCAAACTTTGCCGAACAAACATTGCCGAACAAACTTTGCCGAACCAATCATCGACTGAAAGACATTGTGGCCCTTACGATCAGCGACTAAAAGCGAAAAAACAATCATAACGTTTAAGGAAAAAGAGAGATGGCAGCTATGACAATGGCAGCTGTGACAGGGAGAAATATCAACGCACTTCCCGGTAAAGCACCTTACTCTCGCTGCATCTGCTGTAATTTTTGCATATTTTAATTCCAGCTCCTTTTTTAATGGTCAGGACTTTCTCCTTCCAAAATTTAAAACTTGATTGTTGTGTATGAGATTATTAATTTAATAATTATTAATGGTTTATTTTCAAATTCGAACTTCCCAAGGTATTGAGAAAGAAATTAATTAATGATAGTGTATTTTTTTTCCTTGTTTATCTATGAAGTATATACTAGTTGGTTAGTTTGGGGTTTAGTTTTTATCAGGTTTTATGGGAAAAAGTTAAAGTGAGAATCATTTGTAGGATTATATTACTTTCAAATCTCATGAGAAGAAGTTGAGGTGGGAGCTATTAATAGGAATCAAATTGTCCCAAAGAACCTCTAAACATTTGTGAAATCAAAACATTATTATTCCAATGATGAGTTCTCAAGTATATATTAGTTGGTTAGTTTGGGGTTCATATTTTATCAGGTCTCATGGGAAGAAGTTAAAGTGAGAGTCATTTGTAGGGATTATATCTTTCAAATCTCATGAGAAGAAGTTGAGGTGGGAGCTATTTATAGGAATTGAATTGTCCCAAAGAACCTCTAAATATTTGTGAAATCAAAACATTATTATAAAAACCCTTATCTTTAACTAAAGCAAAAGAATAAATATGTGAAAACTTGTATGAAAGATGTAACAACCCAAATTTGCAACAAAATGAGGTAATATTTAAGAAGACAAAGATATAGGTCTTAGGAAGCTCTTGATAGAACATGAACAAGGTATAGACAAGCTTGACAAATTCATAAAGAAATATCATCTTCTAAATTTTAGATATTTTTTTTATAAAAACTATCATAATACATATATATTTTTTCTAACTTGATAACCAAATAAAATGTCTTAAGTTTTTTTATATAACATATATTTTGAATCAAAAGCTAAAAAAAATGTACTTGTTTTTTTACATATAATAAACTGATTTATACTAAATCCTTTAAATTTTCATACAAACTTTATTTACCTTAGTATATCATATAACTCCTTATGTTACTCTTAAAACACTTCAAAAACTCTAGATATCTATGTAAGACCAATTTTTTCTTAATTAATCATTTTATAGATGTTTTAAAATATCTTGAACATATTCAAACTCTACCCAAAATTGATTACCTTGTTGACTTTTTACTGGTTAATTTATAACCATACACAAAATTGATTACCTTGTTTACTTTTTACTCGTTAATTTATAGCCATAAACCTCTTAGAATAGACATTTCCTAAATTAGATATTCTTGTGATTATTATGTGATAAGAAAGGCCATTAGTATGTGATAAGAAATAGTGTAATTTATTATACCCAATGTAGTTTATGTCTTTTAGGCAATGGATTGTGACTACAAAAGCGCACAAACTAAAGTAATTTTTGCAAATTTTTAACAGTTAAAATGGACATTAAGTAGCATCAAAACACAACAAATTTATGACGGAGTTCACCCTTCCTGGGCTACATCTCTAGGTCTAGCTTCCGATGGTGGCTCTTTTTATTATATGCACAAATGTTCAAATACATCATCATACAATGTTGAACTTACAAAAATAACGATGCCAAGGTCCAGCTTCCGATGGTGGCTCTTTTTATTATATGCATAAATGTTCAAATACATCATCATACAAGCTTGAACTTACAAAAATAATGATGCCATTGCATTCAGAATTCCCAAAAACCTTTATGTAGTCTCTTCTTGGGCTCAAAAAAGATAAAAAATGGTCAGGATATGCCTCCTTCAAACTGTTTGCAAAATGTTCTACAAAATTGCCCACTTTCAAAACTAGCCACATATTTGTTTATTGGTGTATTAGTAAGGCATAGAGTTTGTAACCTGTAGGTCTCAGGTTTGGCCCATGAACACTTGTGAGTTTGGTGATTTAATTAAATATACAAATTAAATTTCTTTTATTAGGTCAAGCCCCTAGCACCAAATTCAACGCTCCCCCTGTCAGTCATATGGTGACACCAGTGACCAAGGGGCATAGACCATAGGCCACGCACCTCCTTGGCACTAATCTTGGTCTCATGGTGGTTGATATGATTGTGGCTGGGACATGGGCAAGGTGTCACGTGCCTCGCCCCTCTGTAACCTCCGCTTGTGGTCACGTGTATGCCATGTAACTGCGAGCCAACACCCTTCTCCTATGCCTTGGTCACGGATTGGAAAATATAACCAAGCATCGAGTCTGACGAGTTGGTTTGTCGCCTAATTGTTACTACCAACACGAAAACCGAAAACCTTTAAATATTACCCGTCAACCATGTTTAACAAGCAACACTTGTGGCACACCAGTAGGACGTCAGTTTGGTAGATGAGAGGTTGTATGCTTGAATCATGTGGTCTTTGGTTAGTTGACCTAAACAAATCTTGGCTTCATTCAGAGTGTCACGTAGTTCCCTGGGATTGGGCCACATGTTACTCCGTGATTATCCCATCTCAAACAACCTCTAACCAATAATGATGTGCCAAGTGTCCCCCGTACGACTGGTCCACATGTCGAGTTTTGATTAGCTCCCACATTGCCCAGACAATAGATGATGTCATCATGATTTCATCGTACAGACTGCCATATGGAATCCGTACACTCCCTAGTGAACCCTACAAGTTGGCTTTTTGTTGTTTGCCAAAACCTTCTGAATGTGACAACATCCTCATATGATGTCAAATTGAGATGATTCAAGTGTCATTGGAATCAGAATGATAAGATTTATGATTTGGCACTGAATTCAAGAGATTTTGAGCACTTCCATTTTTTAACGTATTTTTTATCCTTAGATCATTCCTCCCCACTAGAAACTTTTGGACCACCAAAATTCTATTTTTACTTAGCAAGTAAGTGAGGGCACAACTTTCTCACTTTCTGGATCTCTATCCACCTTGATTTTCTTGGATTGGTACCTTTGAGCCACACTCAAAGATACTCCACATTGCCTCTACGTGAAGTCCTTATCCTCCTGTCAATAATTCAGGAGAAAAATATTCTATAGATGGAATCCGAACATTATGTTCTTGATCAATAATCATAGGAGGCTCATACAACCTCAAGTTTTCCACTTTCACAACAAAATAAATTTGCATGTAAGGTGACAAATCTAATCTGAAAGTGTTGTTACCAATCTTCTCCAAGATTTTAAAAGGACCATATATGATTGATTTGAGTTTTTTACCTTCACCTTGTAGTCTCTCCTTGCTGATGTACAACCAAACTTTATCTCCCACTTGGAAATCATGATCAACTTGATGCTTATTATGTCTTGCTTTGTACTTGGATTTGCTTTTCTTTGGTTGTTCTTGTACCCTTTGATGCACTAGCTGAATTTTTTCAATGAAATGCTTGGATTTGTCCACATCACTATGTCCATCTACTACAATATCTTTACCAAAGATGAAATCTAAAGGAAATTTTGGTAAATAACCCAAACAAGCTTCAAATGGAGGTACTTGTGTAGATGAATGCTTGGCACAATTGTAGGCATGTTGGTTGTAATGAAAATGATCATCCCAAAGTTTAGGATGCTTGTCACAATAGCCTCGAAGGAGATGCAGTAGTGTTCTGTTTACTACTTTTTTCTAGTGATTAGTTTGTGGATGAAATGTTGTGCTCTTCTTCAACTTTGTGACCATGAGTTCCCATAAAATTGACCAAAACTTCCCTATAAATCGAGAATCTCGATAAAAAATAATCGAAGTAGGTAACCAAAAATGAACCCATACATTTTAGAAGAACATCTTTATGGCATGTTCAATTATAACATGTTTCTTACATGGCATCAAAATGCACATTTTTCTAAAACAATCCACTACAACATATAAATAATCATGACCTTTCCTAGACATTGGTAGTCCCCCAACAAAATCCATATAAATACTTTCCCAACGACGAGAAGGGATAGGAAGTGGAGTGCACAAACCTAATTTCCTATTGCTTGGCTTGCTAGTAGCACACATAGCACATCCTTTTACATATCTTGATACAATTTCATTCATGTGAGGCTAATAACAATTCCTCTATAATTGAGAAATTGTTTTTCCTACACCAAAGTGATTAGTAATAAGAGAAGTGTGGGCTTCCATTATGACATTGAATCTTTCACCTTGTGGAACACATAACTTTCCAAGATAATACAACGACTTGTTATGAAAATGATAATCCAACTCTAAAACATGATTTCCTTGACGCAAAGTCACATAAACATTTATAAAATATTCATCTTGAGCAAACTGTTCAATATAACGTTCAGGCATGATTGATTTATGCTTAAGAATAATAGATGCATTAATAATAGGCCTTGACAACATATCTGCAACTTTGTTGTATGCACCTTTCTTATACCTGATTACCAAATGAAATTGATGTATGAATCACATCCATATGAAATTTATAGCTTGGTGTGCAATTGTAAATATTGCAAAGGTTGATGGGCAATATGAATAATCATTTGTTCAACCATCAAATATTTCTTCCATTTATTCACATTGTGTACCAAAGAATGCAACTCTTTATCATAAGTTAGATAATTAATTATTGCATTGGTAAAGGTTTCAAGAAAGATAACATATTGGCTTACCATGTTGCATCAAAATTTCTCCCATATCATATTCGCTTGCATTGGTTTGAATTTCAAATGGTTGCTTAAGATATGGAAATGCTAGAAGTGGTATCGTACTAGTTTTCTATTTCAAAGTGTCAAAGGCTTTTTGTTGCTTGCCTCCTCACTGAAATAGCTACTTCACACTTGTCAAAACATGTAATGGTGCTACAATGAATGAGAAATTAGCGATAATTTTTCTCCAATATTAGAATCCTCCAAAAAATATCCTAACTTTTGTTATATTGTTAGGTTTAGGCCAATTCACAATAACATCAACTTTGGAGGGATCAATCTTCAATTTAACACCTCCTACAATATGACCCACATAAACCAAACAGGTTTTCCCAAATTCACATTTAGGCATCTTCATATACAAACTTCTGTTTTTTAGGACATCTAGAACTTGTTTCACATGCTTGACATGCTCTTCACGAGTCTTACTAAAAAGCATAATATCATATAAGTATAATGTCAAAAAAATAATTAAGGAATGGTCACAATACATCATTAAAAACTCTCATGAATGTGCCAGGCAAATTGTAAAGCCCAAATGACATAACTAACCAATCAAACAAACCTTGTTTAGTCTTGAAATATTTTTTCGAAATATCATCTTAAACAATCATTATCTGATGATAATTGCTTCTCAAATCTAACTTAGTAAAATAAAAAAATTCCTTTAATTGATCCTACAAATCATGAATGCGAGGAAGAGGATAGTGATTTTTTACCATGATCTTGTTCAAATCTCGGAAATCAAAGCACATGCGCCATGTACCATCTTTCTTCAGAACCAAAACAACCAGCGCTTGAATTTTCTTCTCAATTTCCACATTCTCCAAAAATGACAATCTATACATGCCAATATTCAGAAATGGTGCGTCCTACTGCAATTGAATTTCATGTTGGATTTCTCTTTTTGGAGGTAACCCCTCAGGTTCCTGAAACATATTGTCATAAGTGTTAACAACTTCAACCAATTCATGCTTGAGTTTAGAATCACATCCTACGAAAGCTTTAGATTCAACAATATCTTTAGCTTTAATCATCAACAACACAAAATCTTACTAGTATTTACAAGCCTTTTCATCTGACCATCACTAACAAGAGAGAAGTTCAACTTTTGGCAATGTGCTTTGCCAATATACTCAACTCCATCTTTAAAAACATGATATTTTTTTATCATGATGATTGAATATGGCTTTTCAGTCATATAAGTATGGACTCCCTAAAACAATCCCACAAATATCAAGTGGTACCACATCGAGCTCTACCTCATCTATAAAATTAGCAATGATGGAAAATTTGATTTTACATTTTATTATCACTTGTAGTTTAGCATCATCACATACCCAACCTAAAGAGTAAAGTTTTGTATGAGGTGTAGTTTCTAAATTAAGTTTCTTGACAATTGCTTCAGAAATAAGATTGACTTGGGATGCACTATCAAATCATGTATCAACCTTTGTATGTTTTGTAATGACCTTGATATGGAAAATCTCACTTCTTTCTTTATAATTTTGAGATTCAATAGGCTTAATAGAAGAACTATTACTTGTATTAGAAGTTATACATTTCATTCCCATGACATTGATTTTGGTTTCATCACCTGAATCAGATCCTAGATCTTGTTGAGGCATAACAACAATCTTTTGTTTCCCCTTGTTACTGAACTTCTTTGGTTTCAATTCTTGATGTAATTTCCAACAATGGTATTCATCATGACCATCTTTTGAACAATATTTATAGGTAAGTTTCTCTCCCTCCTTGACAGTAGAATTATTTTTTCCTTTTCCCTTAAACTTCCCCTTTCCTTTGTCCCCAGATTTAAAAGGTTTCTTGTTGGTAACTTGAGAAACATTATTGTGTCTTGATTCTAAATGAGTTTTCTGGACACATATTTCATATATATTGGTGGGATTAAACATAAGTGTAGTAGGTGTCAAATAACTATGTAATCCACATATATACTTAATGAGAGTATCTTGCGAAGTTAAATCAACACCCAAGATTAAAGATCTTCTTCTAAATTCTTGTGAGTAACTTTGGAGACTCTGATCTTTAGATTGTCTAAAATTTTGATAATCCATAGTTTCTTTTTGTGTGTAAGATAATGGATAAAATTCCCTTCTTAATGCAACTATAAAATCATTCCAAGAAGAGATAGTTTTACCAATTTTCTTCAAATCTTATTGATTTATTTCCTCTCACCAGATGAGAGATGCACTTTCCAAGAGAAGAGAAGCAAGTTGGATCTTTGCGACATCATCATCAATATTTTGAATCCTACAATAAACTTCAATTTGACAAACCCAATTATCAAACTTTTTAGCATTTACTTCCCTATTGTACATAAGCAATTCAAACTTGACAGTAAGCTTAATAAAAGGATAATTACTATGTCCTTTTGGAGATGGAGGAGGAGTAGTTCTATGAGATGAAGGAGGTGAAGAAGGAGTTGAGGATGGAGGTGTAGATGGAGGTGAATGAGTAGGTGGAGGTGGAGGCTTGCTCCCATTAACCATTACCTTTTGGTTGATTAGAACTTTATCCTTGTAACCTTTTTTTTCTCTCATTATACAACACTTTCACCATCTTAGACATATCATAGAAATAATTTTTAAAACATCTCTCATCCTCAGACATTAGTTCTTGTCTTTCTTCATGTGCCATGACTTGTGAAGTAATTTGTGGCCTCCTTGAGCCAATTTGAGGGTTTGGTTCTTCAAGTACTCCTTATCCTCTTCTCAATTTAGACCTTGTAATCATTCAATAAAAACACTTGCAAATTCTATCAAACCTTCACAAAATCCATGTTGTGATACCAAACTGATCTGAAATTAAAATTGAAGGTTTCATAAAATGTTTTGCAAGCTAGTTTATGTATTTTAGGCAATGGATCGTGATTGCATATTAACACAATCTAAAGTAAATTTTGCAGGTTTTTAATAGTTAAAATGGACAATAATTAACAACAAATCACCAAACATTTATGACGAAGTTCGCCCCTCCTAGGCTACTGTAGAAATTCCTTGTCGATTCAAACTGTTAATTCTAATTTACTAAAACAATAGACTTAAATCTACTCTACTCATCAGCAGAAAAAATTAAATAATCACATAATCATGAAGCATACATGAGAAAGAATTCAATGAACACATTACACAATGATTTCCTCATGAAATCCAGAACTAAAATGAGTATGGCTCAATCTCTATAGTCTGGCTCATCATAGCCATATACCCAGCGATTCGATATGGTGACCTCCTCTTCCTGCATTGTGATGTGGGTGCTCCCACATTCTCTTTAGCATCATGCATCAATCTGTCAGCCCCTTTGGTGCACTTCCTTCCATATTTGGAAGTCTTTGCATGAGTGGTTGCTTCCTCTCTCTATTCCTCTGCATGTGGCTACTCCACATCATCTTGATTTTCTTCCTTTGGAGATAAAATCTCCTCTTCTCCATGCAACTAAAGCTCCCTCTCAAGGGAAATGTTGGCTTAGGGGGTCTTGACTTAGGTTCAGAGTTAGTTGTGCTAAACAACAAAACCCTACATTGCTCACCCTTTTAGCAACAATCTACATATTGCAGGTTGCAGTCTCAACTGAAGCAGTATTAGGGGATGCAAGGACCAAGTTTCTGCATCCAGAGACTAGTGTGATGTCTTTCAGGGCCTTGGATCGGATTTTTCATAGATCTGACCTTCCGATAGAGTTAAGACTGCTAATTCATCCGTAACTACCTTCAATTCTTCACAGGATCAGCCGATGGCATCTAATCAGGCCTAAATAGGATATGTATGCGACTTTCATGCAACTAAATAGGTCTTCTAGGGCTTCTAAGATCTAGATTTGCTATCATGCAGACCTATCTTCCTTATCCAGAACTAACCCAAACTAGATTTAGATCTTTGCAAATATCATTCAATCAACTTGTTAAGCATAAACATGTTCAATTAACCTACTTCACGCAGATAAGACACATTAATTCAAGAAAACAATATTTAGAGTGAGATAAGTAGATAAATAGATAAATCACAGATGCAAGTATTTCCACCCCAAAATCAGTCTTTATTAATTATATTCTTCACAGTGTAGACTTCCACTATCCTGTAAACACAGCTACAAGGGTCCACTCACTCAGTTGTGGACTCTTCTAGGCCTTTGTGCACTCGGCTGCAAAGCCTTTCATTCACTACTGATAGGAACAGACCTTCTTGTCTATCAAACCCTTACAACATCATTCATTCATTCATACTTATATTCTTATCTATCCAAATTTATCGCTAAGAATTGCTATGACTCAACTGTTTACAACTTTTTCTAATACAATACCATGGACCCTAACTCATGGGTGAGTCTTCAAAACCACCTATCACTTACCCAAACAAGCGGCTAAGGCCCCTGTGACTCTTGACTAGCTACACGCTCAACATCCATATTTTGCGGAGACTTTACATCCTTTACAAAATTATTTACAAAAAATGACTAAATTAATTCAATTCTACCCCTGGGGACCCCATCCCAACGGGTCCCCAAGACAAATACCGTGACTCACCCTTAAGTCACTCAGCTGGTTGTTCCACTTTCTGGTGGAGTTTGCTTAATGCTTTGGTCAATGTTTGAAGCTCCATGGTACCCTGTTATGCTACTTTTTGTACCTCCTGGATCAATTTCTCTGTCGTTTCCCCCTCCACTGCAAGTCATGTAATTCGTTGGGTCTGTTGCATGGCCTTCAACTTCTCATGAATATTATATGAATGTTGGCTAGATTTCTTTGTCCAAGGCTAAAGTCGGTCTCTTAGCAGGGACTGTTTTTTCTATAACTCCTGGATCTGCATCCAAATTGCCTTGCCTTCTACAAGATCACAAAGTGCTGGACGGGTGCCAACGTTCATGCAGTCATACTAATTTCATCATATTTTTGTTACACTTCCTTGATCTTTGTGGTCAACTATTGTAGCTTAGGGTCCTCCTACCATGTATCCCATAGGCTGCTTGCCTGATTGAATAGTTGGTCACAACCATGAACTGCGACATCTAGTTGACCCATTGATTCTTTGATGGATGCATCTCTTTTTTCCCAAACTTCTGGTGGTGGCGTTGGTTGAAGCTTGAGCTGGAGTTCAAATATGATCATCTGGAACTCAAAAGTGATGCACCTAACCTCATCTTTAGCATTGCACACCGCAGTAGCTAATTTTATGACTTTCATCTTGGCCTTTGCATTGTTTGGATATGAAATTATAGAACCATTTAACAACCTTTTTCGATTATTGACTTGAGGTTTGTGCTTCACGCTTGCATTTCCTCTTTCTCCTTTAGTGCCTGTGTCTCCTCCTCATACATATGTGCATTGTTGAATTTACACTCACTGAGGACCACAAGGGCATGCTGCTCCCTAATCTGCAACTCATGTGAGACCCCCTGATGCAATGCATGGAGGGTCTGGAGCAACAACATGGCCACATTGATCCCAATATCCTTGATCTTTTCCAGTGTGTTGTTGTCTTCCTGGTTATATACTCGCAAGAAAAGGAATGATCCTTAGGTCCATTGTCCGTTCTACTTCTGGAACACTCACGCTCGCTTGAGTCAGGCTTGCTTGTACCATGCTCGCTTGCCCAATGCTCACCTGGATCCTACCAGCCTAGATCAGCATCTCGCGTAGATCCTTCTAGACACTCCCTATTGTCTTCATATACTGCTACTCAAAGTGCGACCATATCTCAGATGTGGTATCATGAACCTTGTTGCTGATCTCATCTAAATTGCCCTCTATTAGCACAAGAGGGACCACATGTGATTGTTTATCTGACTTCCACTTCTTTCGTAGACCTGTTGCTATCTCTTTAGTGTGCTTCTAGAATTTAAAGGGGGTGGACTCCTCCTCACCCCCATCATCGTTCTGTGCTGATATCTCTTGCTCATCAGTGCGTTGCAAAGCTGATTTGTTGCTTGCTTTGGTATCTTTTTTTCCTTCTTGGCCTGCTATTTAGCGGTGCGCTCCTTCATAGCCCACAATTCCTCTGCAGCTGCCTTAGAAACAACTTCTTTTTTCTTCTTTTGGGCAACTTTTTCCTACACGATTGTCTATTCTTTTTCTTTCTTCTTTTTCGTAGCAAAGGTATGCATGAAGGATATTTCTCCTACTTCTCTTGTCCCAACATCTAAATGGGTAGGCTCATGCCACTCTGCTAGCCATCCACCCACAACCTCTTGTACATCTGTGTCAGTCACTAAGTAAGGCATCTTGTGCGATGCCTCTTGAGGGTCTCTCCTCGCGCAGATCTAGACATTGTGAAAGTCTACCTTAAACTCTACGAAGGATCTCATCTACTTGAACAAGGTGGGAGATAACCTTGGCCTCTGGTTTACAACCATTCAAATGTCCATCTCCATGAATACCCAAGAAAAACTTGGATTCTATACTCTGTTCCACATATTTTGTCTACCAAAGGGAAGCGAACTTCCCTGCCTTTGGAAGGGTCTCATTCAATGGAGGGAACTGACTGTCCTCTAAGAGCCTCTATGCCATCAAAACGATTAACAATAAGATCCAAGCATAGTGGTACAACTTTCTCTCTTCTTGCATCTCGTGACAGTTTGCCAAAAATTATCTCCATAGATACTAGGCCTAGTTATACTGGACCCCATTTGCACATTGCGACGATAAGGAAATGAGCGGCATGGGCATTTCATCCATGCGACACTTCCGCATGATCTTTCCTTCTAGGATCTATGCTGCAAACTATACCGCTTGGTCATTTATGGAGTGGATAGAATATCCACGCTTTTCCTTTACAAGCCTGAACTCGGTTTTCATGCACTCTGCAAGTTTTCTTTCCTTGGTTTTGCCTGCAAACTCCTTTTCCAAGTCCGCTCCTTTATATGGTAGCTTATTAATCTGATGGATTACCATATCTGTGATGGGGATAGGCTCACCTATCCTTAAACACTCATCATGCACTAATGTCAGTAACTAGCACACACAGACCGTATTGATGTTGGAGTGGTGAAAATGGGGTACTAATAGAATGTGTAAGAGTCCCACCAGTTGAACTCCTTAGACCCATTTCATTGCTTCCAACTTTGTGGTTCCTGTATCTTCATAGTATATGCGGGACATATACTGATTTTTCATTAAATGCGAGAATGTCACCTGGTTGGTGAGGTCTTAGTCTTCCATATTTAATGCTGGTATGCACGCTAAGAGCATACCCTCAAATGGAACTTCAGCTAGGAGTAGTGGCGTAGCAATTGAAAATTTGTTGGCATTAGGGTCTTTGGTCACCTTCTTCTAACCTCTTCATGGAGGCACATATGCTAGAAGAATAATGATTTGTTCAACATCCTCGGCATCCAACTCATCAATCCCCTGGCAGAGTTCCTCTTTGTCTAGATCTAGGGAACAAAAGGTTTATTTTTCTTGTCCATTCTTCCCTTTTTCCACACCACTTGCGGATGCTTTATGGGAGAATGGCGCAGTGGTTCTACGATTAGTTTCTTTTGCTTTGGCTTAGAAGCAGACTGCTTTAGCCTAGGCGACCTTGGCATTGTAGGTAGTGCTAGTGTAGCTTATGTACCTGCAGCTTCCAGAGTTGGGGCCTCAGACCCTGCGGCCTCAAAAGTCATAGTCTTAGCTATCCTCAACAAAGAAACTCGACGCAATGTATCAAAATAATGTGCTAACCCTAGGTTCTTGAACAAACCCTCCCAATATTCTTGGTGCATCCAAGAAATTCTTAGGCAACAAAGTGTTTCTTTGTAGACCAACATGACATACTTATAGTGATTTTCAGATTCAAATCCAACTGTTCCCTCCATAATTGTGTCATAAATGCACATTTGGCGACAAAGTTTCAAGGATTTTTTCCTTAATTTCCACCTACCCACTTCTCCTAACGAGATTTTCTTATTCCAATGAGCTATAGTGATTCCAACAACTATTTTTGGGCTGGGTTGCGCAACATCCTCCTCCATGATGCAATGTCCTAAGCACAACTTCATCTAGTGCATCCTCATTAATAGTCATGCATCTTGTTTGCTGCCATGTCCTCCTTGTTGGGTAGTGTAGTTTATAATCCCATGCTCCCTTTCAACTTCTTAGAGCACTAGGACTCTCCTGCATTCATAGTGGCATTGCACAGGGGCAGGATCCCTCATGTACAGCTTTAGCTGACTCCCATTTACTTTTCCCAGAAAAGGTTCAACATTCAGTTTCTCAAGCTGAACTGCACCACCCTCTGTAACTTCCTTGACTATATATGGTACTAACCAATGCATCTGGAATTTACCTGAAAATTTGGTGAACTTTCTACCATATGACAACACAAGATCATTTATCTTGAAAGTGCGAAGCTTGATATGGTGATCATGCCATGGTTTTTTGTGTTTCTTCTAGACTTGTTGGTGGAATCCCGCCAAAAATTGATCCTCATCTAACTCCATTAGCTGCATGATCCGTTCCTCCAAGGCCTCACATTCTGTTGTGTCTGTCAAATATGTTATGCGCAGAATAGGTGCAAATTACTCCATAGGAATCACCGCTTCAACACCATAGACCAATCTGAATGGCATTTTCCCTGTCAAATTCTTACAGGTTTTCTTATAGGCCTGTTATCTCAAAATCAGATCCTGATAGGCTGCTGGTCAGGTTGACTCTAAGTAACTATTTCAAACCTACTTTAGACTGAGGCTTAGCCTCCTCAACTTGAGAGGGCTCTCTCTAAATGGGTTACTGATTTTGATTATAGATAAGATGGCTAACTCTTGTAGAACAACTGTGAAAAATATGAATGGTGGAAACACATTAACAACTATCCATTGGGCTTATGGAGTCAACAAAATCTCAATATAACAATAAATTCGACCTTACATAGAAGTCAGGGCATTCAACATTTAAACATTCAAAACATAAACTCATATAGGACCACATAGTTTATAAATGTATACAGGAAGTCAGAGCACATTCAGTGAATTCTGAGTGATTATACATCCATACCACTACAAGAATTAGGAAAAGGACAACATCACATATTCTGAACATAAATATCCCTCATGAATCCTGAGAAGTAAAACCAAACTTGTATTACTGAAACAGAGTTTTACATAAGCCAAATACCAGCCTTTTCATAAAATTTCCAACCCTGATTACATTGTTGTTTCAGCTATATATAGAGCTCTTATTTTAACTAATCGAGATTCCTCCTCAAGCATGAGGGGAATTCAAAAACTACTTCTATTACTAACCACTCTTAAACTCTAACTACTTAATAAATACAAAAAAGTGTTGACTGGAGTTTTTTAGAGATCTAAATCAACTATGACTCTAACTCCATATTACATGCATAATGGCTTTAATTAAGATGATTCCTTTCTTTGACATCTGGTTCTCTTTCAGTTTGGCTGAGATGGGTGTTTAATGCTCCATGTTGACCTTGAATGATGTATCTTCTTCACTGTCCAGAAAAATTAGGAGACTATCCTTGCTTCTCGGCTTTATGGTCTTCAAATCTTCATAAGTCGGTTTTTTATTGTTGTCCCTCAAAATATGATGGTGGCCACGTTTTGATGTGCTATCCACTGTTATGAAACCTGATTTGATGATGTGTCATCCACTGTTTTGAAAACAAAAAGGAAAACGCATTCAAGTTGTCTGATGCATGCTTCAATTTTCTTATGATATGACAAAATGCCACTTTTTGATTCAAACCATTTATTTCCACTTGTGCTAGTCTAATTGGCTATTGTAACTTCAGGTGTTCTCGTTGTATACAACTTTCCTTCAAAAATTTCCCGCTTCAACTTCAAAACTGCTTGATTTATGTTGAAATCATCACCTTCAGCAGTTTCGTAGCGCGCTAAGAAACTGCTGAGTTGTTTAAAAAAACCTTGTTTTTAACCTAAGACCTTTATTAACCGAGTGCTTGATTGCCAAAAACTTCTTTAGACTTTCCAAAGGCTGAATAGGGATTTAGATTTCTTCAGAAAGATAACATCAAGCAAACTTATCAAAATTTTGAAACAAAATCTTACTTGAAATGTGAACTCATTTAGCAGGTCCTTTAAGCTGGCTTAGCTGTGCCTTCAAATTTTCAATTTGTTTCTTCATAACCTTATCCCAGCTCTCAGTTGCATATTAATCATTCTGATGTATTTGGCTTCTTTGATTGCTGGTACTATCCAGGTGTGAAATTGTGTATTGCAATCAACCACTTCTACATCTGCATTCTCTTCCCATAGAGTTTTAATTCTATAATAGTTTGCTTGTATGATTTCATGTCTTCTAGCAGCTTTCTTCAATTTAGCAATCTCATGCTTAGCTGATTCCAATTGGCTCTTCAGGTCTGCTATATTGTCTTCTTTAGATGTAATGACTGTTTTGCCTGTGTTCTTCTTTTGCCAACGTTGTGTCCCTTCCCCGGTTTCCTCTGTTCTTGGCATTGCTTCCTGTACTTGCTGGAATCTCCTTGTCATAGGTCTTCTAGGTTTAAAAACAAACTCTTCAGCTGGCTCATCAAATTTAAGCCTTTTTGAGGCCTTGGCTTTCTTGGTGCTTTCTTGTTCTGACTGTATCAACTCAATTTGAACTGGTAGAGACTGCTCAAAGTGAATAGCCTGTAATAAGTCATTTAGACTTCCCTTAGACACTGGACTTTCTTCGACTGCTATAGCTTTACCTTTTTCCTTATTCATCTGGCTTCTTGTTCTTATCCTTGAGACTACTTCAGATTTGCTTGTTTCAGGTACAGTATTTTTACCATGATCTTTTCCCTTAGTTGATTGCTAAGGTTGATCTTGGATGATGAGTGGCTTCACTTGTTTTCTTGCTTGTGAATTTGGAACTCTTTTAGCTCTTGCTTCTGTTTGGAGCTCAGCTATTGTAAAATCTCTTTCAGGTAGAGGAGTGAGGTCAATCTGGCTTTTGAAGCCAACCATAAAAATGAATGAATTCCAATCTCTGTTTACCTTTTGGAGCCCATCTAAAACCAGTAGTTTGATCAAACCATGATGAAACAAAGAGGTTTCACAATCCTCTTTCCTCAGCTGTACCTTATCACACATCTTACTCAAACTACGGAAAAGATAAAAAGGTAAGT
>APFE030200734.1:191213-202683 GCA_000404065.3 Pinus taeda | reverse complement strand
AATCGGGAAATACCAGGATTGGTGCAATCACCATATTTTCTTTCAACACATCTAAGCTACACTGACATTCCTCATCCCAACAAAATGTCGCATCCTTCTTCAACAGTTTTTCCATGGGTGCGGTAATTTGAGCATAGGCTTCAATGAATTTTCTATAGTATCTAGTGTGTCCCAATGTCGCGCATAGCTACTTGATGTTCCTAGGGGCCTCCATGTTCACAATTACAATGATCTTTGCAGGGTCCACCATCAATCCTTTCTTACACACAACATGACCCAATAATATCCCAAAAGGGACACAGAATAATCATTTTTCAAATGCAGCGCAATCTGGTATCTTCAACATGTATCCAACATAAGGTGCAGACTTGTTACATGGCATTTTACCAACCCAAACATGGTCTAGTCATCAAAGTATACTTCCAGAAACTTATGAATGAATTCTTTGAATGTTGTTATGAATACACGGGAAAATATTGCAGGCACATTCTTTAATCCAAAAGGCATAATAATGTACTGAAGAAACCCCACTCTTTCGCGAAGGTGGTTTTACTTCGATCCTCTAGCACAATCTTAATTTGGTTATAACTAGAAAACCCATCAGTAAAGGAATAAGACTCCTACCCTCCCACATTGTCTAACACTTCATCTATAAACGACATTGGGAATGGATCATGGACACATGCATCATTCATCTTTTGAAGATCTATCCAGATCCTTATGTTTCCCTTTTGTTTCTTCTCTTGGACTACCATTGGGCTCGCCCAATCAGACTCTTCAACAGATTCTATAATTCTAGCATCCAACATTTTATCCATCTCTTGGTGAAACTTCTACTTATACTTAGGATTCAGGCAATAAGGCCTCTGTTTGATAGGATTTGCATCTGACTTCAATGTGATCTGCATAACACCCAAATCACCATGTCCTTTAAATCTGAAAACTTAGTGGGGAAGAGATCCTGGTACTCGCGAAGTAATTCAATAATGCTTTCTACTGTAGCATCATCCCAATAATCTCCAATCTTCATAAACTTTGGATATTCCTCAGTGCCAATGTTTACATGTCTTGTTTTCAAAGGTGTGGAGATGTATAGGTCCTCTACTTGTGGTCCTTCTAATTTGCGATTCCCCTCATTCTGGAATATTGAGATTCATCGGATCTTCTTCCTCCTCTTTAGCGGTCACATTATAGCATTCCAATGTGTGGTGTGGCTGGGTGCTCTAATTAGATTGGGCCCATTTCGTAGTTCCTTTGGCATCCTAAAGATAACCACTTTAACTCTTGAAGCACTTCGTCAATGCTTGCAAACCCATCCTCGAAGTTGAAAGTCAATAAGAAATTTTCCCTCAATACATCCCATTCTGCAGTGTCGTAGTGGAGCTCTATTTCAAGATACCAATTCATGGGGATTGTATCCAAGGTATGAAAAAATATATGTACCCATTCTGGATGTAGTTTTGTCTCCCACACCTTACTCCACTTTGCCAGGTGATCACGCAGATCATCCTTCCCATTATAATTCTCATTCATCGTATTAGCATGCCCAAATCGTAACTTCATCATTTGCCTATAATCCCTCCATCCAGCAAAAATTTCTTTATGAGTACCTTACCAATGGGTAGGCATAGCACATACCACCAATTCTAGTGCCTAGAATCAATGTTATTATCGTACTTTGCATTCAAATTCATCTAAAAACAATTCCACATAAGTCAATCCATCATAATAAGGTAGCTTCCTTACCTTGGACAAACAAAACACAGTGCAATGACTTCATCGTCATATTGCATCGTAGTGTAGATACTTCATGTAAGCGGTTCTTCCAATGCTCTAATTCCTCATCTGAGTCAGATGTACATGAACTCTCCCAATCCCATGTGATCCATCCACCCACCATTGGATTGATCTAATCCTGATCTCACGTTGTTATCTTATATATTTGATCCATCTCGTCATCACTTTCTACATAATCATGGACAGGTTCGGTATAGAGCTCTCCTTCCACAGGATGATGTGGCACTATGACCCTAAGCAACTTCTTTTCAAAGTTCATTTTTCTCTTCATCAAATTAATGACCCCGTTTATATTAATAGCCAAGTTCATTCCCAGGAGCGGAGGGTAGGGATTACTGTCATCGACAATTTCTATAACTTCAAATTCTGCGAATGCTCACGCACCTTCAATATCAATTGTCACTCCATACAATCATCCCATGGGGATGATTTTATGTTGATTAGCCATTCAGAGCTAAATCAGAGACCAATGCAGCGCAGGTCTCCCCATACTTTCCCATGTCTGTTTTGGCAGAACATTCACATGGGACCCCAGATCCAAAATTACTTGGTCCATTTCATAATCACCTATCTGTGTTGTTATCCACATCTCATGTCCTATTTGTGCCTTATACTTACCAATATTTCTAACTATGTGCTACTCTATAGATTCTTTTCCTTATTGGCACACTTGTCTATTAAGTATTGCAATCCTTTAACAACTTTTTGATTCTGCAAAAATTTCATGCACATCTCCAAAAAAGTAATGAGTACAAAAGGATCAACCTCTTGTATCACACTTGTCTCCGGTGTCTTTTCCTGGTTGCTTGAGGTGGAGGCCTCAGTGAAGCTCTTCTTTTCTTCCATGAATGTTTCTTAAAGCGATTAAGGTCAAAGGTGACTTCTTTCTCAGGAGCTTTGTGGGCCCATCCGTCTTCCTCAAGTTGCTTACCTTTATTTGCGCTAGTTGTTATACCACCTATTAACACAATGTTTATGTTCAAATCTTGTTTGTGGGGCTTAATCCTCATCATTTGTAAATTTTGCATAGGTTGTTGAGGTTGTGTTTTCTTATATTTCATTTTAATTATTAGCATTGGGCATTCTTCTATGGCATGGTTGAATTGTCTATAGTATTGACATGAAGGGTGTGTAGGATTCGGGCAATCTCGCGCGAAGTGCCCCAGCTGCCTGCAGTTGTAGCAGATAACCTAATCGTGACCTCTACCAGGTCCTCCTCCTTGTCCTCGTCCTCAACCTTGAAAACCCCCATGCACTCCTCCTATGCCTTGATTTCGGGACCAAGTTTCTTCTTTCATATAGTAAGTAGGGGTTCTTTTCATCATTATCTCATAACTTCGACAATGGTGCTCATCATGGCCCACATATTTACAATGTTGAGGAATTTGTACAAACTTCTATAGTAGGTGGAAGTTATTTGTAACATGATGTCCCGTGACTTGAAAAATAGTGCACCACAGCACAACTCTCTTTTTCAGCCTAGGTGGAACTTTTGGCTTTAGGGGGGCTAGCCCCCCTATGAGATAATTCACAAATACTGGAAAATGATATTTATCGTGCTCGTGGCCCTTGCACTTCAAGCACCACAAAACATCTGGCATAGTCTCCTTCTCTTTCCTTAGAATATGTAACTCTTGGTGCAGGTTGTCTAACTACGAGTGGATCTGTTGTAACCCCAGGTTTGTATCATGAATAGGTGATTCATGCAGCCTCATCATGATCTCTAAGGCTTTTTCTTGTGTTTCTATCTTCTTCTATGACAGAGGTATTCTTAAGTGCAGTAAGAGCGACATGATAAATTAGTCTCGATGTTTGGTATCTAAGATTTGCATGTTAGCCTGCCTAATCTGGCACTTCAACCTCTGATCAAAGTCCCAAGGAGTTTCATTGACTCTCATTCATATTTCCTTAAATTCAATTATTGGTTGTGCCTCAGATTTAGGCTTACTGAATTCTTTGTTCAAAGCTATCTGAGTCTCTACTAACGATGCCTGAGGATTATCAGCACAATACTTAATGAACCAGTTTAGTGTGCAATCGTAAAAGGTGGTAACCAACTACGCCTTCTTTATATTATCGTCAGTGATTTGTTGCATTTCCCATACATCGTTCGCAACAAACCAAAATTTCTCTGGATCTTCACTTCCTATTACTTTAAAGATTGACATCTTCATTGTGTTTGCCACGATGAAAGGTGGAGGTGGAGGTGTAGGTGAAGGTGTATGCAGTGGAGGTGGACTGGATGGGTGAGATATCCTCTAAATACCTTGAGTTATTAATTGAACAACTCTTCGCGATGTAGTCAACACCGTCCCTTCTTCATCGCTTGAAGGAGGTTCAATTAATGGACTATAATCTCGACCTGATCCGTTACTTCTAAAGAATTTGCCACTTCACGTAGCTCTGAACATTAAGGTAATGGCAATACCCACTTTTCACATAATAGCATTTTAATCCAAGTATTCAATGATCTCAAGTACTTACCTTGCAGTCGTTTGAAGAATCTTTGCTATAGTTAACTAGGTGTGAACTGCAAACTCAATAACAAATCCTCCCAAAATTCAATCAAGCTAATGATCGACGACCTGCGTGGTCTTGTTTTTAGATGCCTCTATTCATCGCACCAATTCTGGAATCCACACTATAGGACTATCAAGCTTCCACCTCCCTTGATTGTCTACCAATTTTGCTAACCACTCATATAATTGCATGGAAAAGTGGAAAAGAAAATTTCATGTATCTTTGTATACACATATCTATTCAACCAATCCTCCTTCGACAGGTGTGGATTCCTATTTTCTTGAGCCGCAAACTTGTGGATCTTCCAATCTAAAGACTTTTCAACCTATTTCTTGGTCAGATTCCAATAATGCGACATCACACATCTCTTAAGTAGATCCTGGTCCCAGCAATGGAACCATTTGTTGGCTTAGGGGGTCTTGACCCAGGTTTGGAGTTAGTTTCACCAACCAACAAAAGCCTAAACTACTTGCCCTTTCGCAAACAACCTGCATAATGCAGGTTGCAGTCTCACCCGAAGTAGTATTGGGGGATGTAAGGACCAGTTTCTACATCCAGAGACTAGTGTTATGTCTTTTAGGGCCTTGGATCTACTTCCACACAGATCTGACTTTCTGATAGAGTTAAGACTACTAATTCAGCCCTAACTACCTTCAATTCTTCGCGTGATCAATCGATGGTGTTTAAGAAGGCCCAAACAAGATATGTCTACTACTTTCGCGCAACTTAATAGGTATTCTAGGGCTTCTAAGATCTACATCTTCTATTGCGCAGACCTATCTTCCTTATCCAGAACTAACCCAAACTAGATTTAAATCTTCGCAAATATCATTCAATCATATTTTTAAGCATAAACATGTTCAATTAACCTAATTCTCCCAGATAAGATGCATTACTTCAAGAAAATAGTATTCAGAGTGAGATAAACAGATAAATCACAAATGCAAGTATTTCCAACCCAAAATCAGTCTTTATTAATCAAATCCTTCACAATACAGACTTCTACTACCCTGCGCACATGGCTACAGGGGTCCACGCACTCAGTTGTGGACTCTTCTAGGCCTCCGCGAACTTAGCTGCATAGCCTTTTCTTCACTACTGATAGGAACAACCCTTCTTATCGATCCAAAGTTATCTCTAAGACTCACTATGACTCAACTATTTATAAATTTTTCTAATACAATACCATGGCCCCCGACTCATGGGTGAGTCTTTAAAAATTCCTATCACTTACCCAAACAAGGGGCTAAGGCCCCTATGATGCTTGATTAGTTATGCATTATGCATCCATATTTTGTAGAGATTTTACATCTTTACAAAAATCTTTACAAAAATTGACTAAATTAATTCAATTCTACCCTAGGGGACCCCATCCCAATAGGAACATCTCATGGCCTTCTCTTCATCGAAATTCACATCTCTATGAACCACTGTCATCCTGTGAGATGGTAGGTACATCCGATAGTTGTTAGGTGTATCAATGTGCCCCACAAATATGCCCAGCGCAGTTTTTGGCTATAGATTTTTCCTTGCATCCTTGGTAACATTATAGTAAACTGATGAACCAAAGATCCTTAAGTGTGCCACATCTAGTTTCTTACCTAAAAAAGCTTCTTCTAGTGTACTCATCCTGAGAATCTGATGAGGGCTTATGTTATGCACATATATAGTTTTCTTGCATGATTCAACCCACAAGTGCAACAGTAGGCCCTGATCATGTAACATTTCCTGTGCAGCTCCCACAATACTTCTATTCTTCCTTTCAACCACCCCATCATGTTGTGGGTTATGGAGTGCTATTAAATCTCATCGAATGCCTTCTGATGCACATAATTTCTTGAATTAATTTGACACATATTCTCCACCATTATCACTCGTGAGAGATTTAGCTTGCCTTCCAGTGTCTTTCTAAACAAGTACTTTAAATTCACAAAATTTAGAGAATGTATGATCTTTCTTCTCGATGAAGAAAATATAGCACTTACGTGAGAAATCATCTACAAATATTACATAATTCTTGTGCTTGGTCATGGAAGCTTCCGAGAACGTTCGACACACATCTGAGTGAACTCTTTCAAGGATCACTTGCACTCGATTGTCCTTATCATGAAAGGTGGCTTTGGTGTACTTCCCCAATGTACACCCTTTGCATGTATCTCTCTGCTCTAGTGCACCCTTGGGAATTCCTGTAGAAATCTATCGCATGATCTTCAAAGCTCTGTGGTGCAAGTGTCCCAATCTTCTATGCCACAATTCATCGATGTCTAGGCTCTGCACCTTCTCTTCTTTTGTGCACAAAGAAGCACAATCTTCTACATCCAATTTGTAGAGGTTCTTCACCCAAACTCCGATTTGCTTCACTTTTCCTATGGCTATGTGATGAAGGAAATCCTTTCCTTCACTAAATATTACACTATAGCCATGGTCCTCCAACATAGAAACTGAAACCAAATTCTTCTTTAGACCTAGAACACACGTGACATATCTTAATTTGAGATGAGAACCAAACTCCCTCTCAAAAGAAATAGTACCAATTCCACTTGCATTATACCTTCCATCATCTCCCATTTCGATGTACATGTGGAGGTCCTTCTCCTCCAAGTCATTGAAGAATTCTTTGTTTCTTGTCATATGGAATGAGGCTCCACTATCCAAATACCACATACTACCTAGCACCAATGTCACCATACAAATGATGAAGGTAATGTCCAACTCAAATATTGAAGTAAGAGCTTCACCTGTTGCTCCTCCTGAGGGCTTGTTTTCAGCCTTCTTGTGTAGACACTTCGTGGCATAAAGTCCCATCTCATGATAGTGATAACATTTAATCTTCAACAAGTCCTTCTTATTTCTTACCTAATTGGAATCTGATTTGGAATAGGATGACTTCCCTTTCCTTTTCTTTTCCTTTCTAGCTAAGGCACAGTTCTCCTCATCATCATGCTTGGATTTGGATCCATCTCTGGTGTTCCGCCAAATCTCTTCTTGCACCATGTAAGACCACAAATGCTCCCACTCTAGTAGCTTCTCCATCCCATTTACCAAATCCTAGTAGTTGTGCTAACTCTTGTGAAGGCTTAGAAGTGCTAGGCTGACCAAATCATCTTTAACAATTGTAACACTGACACTTCCAAGCTCATCCCGAGATTGGGTGAACTTGGTCAAGTTCTACGGTATTGTGTCAATCTTCTCCATCTTGATTTTTTTTAGCTTGTCCTTTAGTGCCAGCTTCTTGTGGTCACTATTGTTTTGAAAAAATTCTATCAAGGCCTTCCACATTGCATATGGAGTCTCTTAAACGTGGAGGTTTGAGACAAAATGATCTCGAACTCCTTCTAGGATAATCTTTCTCGCCTTTACAACACATTTTCTACACTCTGCCAGATCTTTAGCATCATCTGCTAGAGGCTTAGGAATATCTTTTTCTATGTATTCCTTAAGCCTATTCTCTTCCAACACTACCTCCATCCTATCCTTCCAATCAATATAGTTTGAAAAGCCCTCAAGGGAATATTCGAGTCTCAATCCATAGAACGACATCCTCCTAGCTCTGAAGTATGGTACTACAAATTTGATTTCACCTACAAAAGAAAAACTCATATTCTCTTCTTCTAAAGTGATTCCCACTATGATACCATGCAAAAATTCCTTGTAGATTCAAACTGCTAATTGTAATTTACTAAAACAATAGACTTGAATCTACTCTACTCATCAGCGGAAACAATTAAATGATCACGAAATCACGAAGTATACAAGAGAAAAAATTCAACCAACACATTACACAATGATTTCCTGGGGAAATCCATAGCTAAAAACCCATGTTATCTATATATTGCATTAGTCAAAAAATATGAGAAGAATACAATGCTTTTCTCAAGATCGAGCAACCTCTGCACTATCTCTATCTATCTCATTGCTTCCTAGACAAGTCAAAGCCAATACTTAACCAATTTTTTTCTTGCCCAAGTCCCTATTTCCTTGCATTGTTTCCTTGGGAATTATCACCCTATTAATGATGGAAATTCCTCAATTAGAATTGTGCAATCCTCATAAGCCTTCCTATAACTTCATGCACGACCTGCATAATTCAGATGATTATACAATTGATAATACATTGTCCTTGAACTCCAATCTCAACTAGGTAACTCTTAGATATGACATTCATGAGTTATTTATGAGTGAATGATCAGTTAAATGGTTTATCACTGTAGGCAACACCACACTACTAGACCTCCCACTAGTTCCTCCAACAGTTGGAACTAGTTTAACTGACTTTAACTCAGTTAAACTAAATCAATTAATTACAACTTGAAATAAACTCAATCGGGCTCCTATAATGTAGGATACACCCTACATGGCTCAAGTTAGATCCTCAACTTGAATTAAATGAGCCAACTATGTCAAATTAACTTAGTTAACTAACACAAGTTGTCACGAGATGTGGAATTACAATTTTATTCCTAATTTAATTCAAGGAAGAAATTAAATTAAGATTTTCTTGTTGCATTTTCAATATCTACGTCTTCGGGTCCAACTTCCAATGGTGTCCCTTTTTATTATATGTTGAAATGTTAAAATACAGAACATACAATACTCAACTTGAAAAAATAACACACCCATTGCGTCCAAAATTCCCAAAACCCTTGTGTAGGCTCTTCTTGGGCTCAAAAAGGCTGAAAAATGGCCAAGATATGCCTCCCTCAAATTGTCTACAAAACTTCTTGCTCTGCAAAACTAGCCACATATTGATTCATTGGTGTACTAGTAAGGCATAGACTTTATGACCAATAGGTCTCGAGTTCGACCCACAAACTCTGACGCATTTGGTGTTTTAATTAAATGTAAAAATTAAATCTTGTTTATTGGGTCGAGCCCCTTGCACTGAATTCCTTATTTTTTCCTTATTTTGTGTGATTTTATAAGAATGGGTTTATTTGTGAAGTGTATATTAGTTGGTTTGTTTGGGGTTTAGTTTTTATTAGGTCTCATGGGAAGAAGTTAAAGTGAGAATCATTTGTAAGGATTATATCACTTTCATATCTCATGAGAAGAAGTTGAGGTGGCAACCATTTATAGGAATCCAGTTGTCCCAAAGAACCTCCAAACATTTGTGAAATCAAAACGTTATTATTCCAATGATGAGTTCTCAAATTCATTATAAAAACCCTTATCTTTAACTAAAGCAAAATAATAAACATGTTAAAACTTGTATGAAAGGTGTAACAACCCATATTTGCAATAAAATGGGGTAATATTTAGGAAGACAAAGTTATAGGTCTTAGAATGCTCTTGATAGAACATGAACAATATATAGACAACCTTGACAAATTCATGAAGAAATATCATCTTCTAAATTTTAGATATTTTTTTTATAAAAACAATCATAATACATATATATATTTTCTAACTTAATAACCAAATAAAAAATCCTAAAACTTTTTATATAACATATATTTTGAATCAAAAGCTTAAAAAATGTAATTTTTTTTAGATATTATGAATTGATTTGTACTTTATTACAAATCCATTTGATTTTGATAGAAACTTTGTTTACCTTAGTATATCATATAACTCCTGCTACTCTTAAAAAACTTCAAAAACTCTAGATATCTATGTAAGAACAATATTTTCTTAATTAATTCTTTTATAAATGTTTTAAAATATCTTAAACATATTCAAACTCTACCCAAAATTGATCACCTTGTTGATTTTTGACTCGTTAATTTATAACCATACCCAAAATTGATTACCTTGTTTACTTTTTACTCGTTAATTTATAACCAAAAACTAACCTTACAATAAACATGTCCTAGATTAGATATTCTTGTCATCACTATGGGATAAGAAACGCCATTAATATGTGATAAGAAAGAGTATAATTTATTATACCCAAAACACAACTTACAACACTTTGAAAACATATGTGATTATGCCTAAGTTTTATGGTTCCATAAAGATGTAATGCACATTGACATCATTTTAAACCGACTACCCTTCTATTAATTTCCATAAATTTGTATGATATTTGGGCATGTGTATATTTGTAAAAACACTAAATAATTAAGTATAGAAATATTATATGAAATATATTTATCTTCAAGATACAAAATTTCTAACTTTATGGTTTTCTGCATATTTATAATATATTTTGTAATTTTATATAATAACTATGGTTAAATTATTTAAATAATCAAATAATTTATAAATATAATATTAATTTTTTATTATTAATTTTAATCAAATAGTAAATTTGATTTATTCTAATTATAAATTTTATGTAATTTATTTCACATAAGATACAGGTTCTACAATTTTTTATTAAATGATTTAAAGTTAGTATTATTTAATTTGTTGGAACATGATCTGAAATTAAAATTGAAGGTTTCATAAAATGTTTTGCAACATAGTTTATGTCTTTTAGGCAATGGATCGTGACTACAAAAGCACATAAACTAAAGTAAATTTTGCAATTTTTTAATAATTAAAATAGACAATAAAAATCATCAAAACATAACAAATTTATGACGGAGTTCACCCTTTCTGGGCTATGTCTCCAAGTCCAACTTCCGATGGTGGCTCTTTTTATTATATTCCCAAATGTTCAAATACATCATCATACAATGTTTAACTTACAAAAATAACACTGCCATTGCATCTAGAAATCCCAAAAACCTTTGTGTAGGATCTTCTTGGGCTAAAAAAACTAAAAAATGGTCAAGATATGCCTCCTTCTTCAAACTGTATGCAAAATGTTCTACAAAATTTTCCGCTCTATAAAACTATCCACATATTGGTTCATTGGTGTATTGGTAAGGCATAGAGTTTGTGACCGTAGGTTTCAGGTTCGACCCATGAATGCTTGTGAGTTTGGCGATTTAATTAAATATACAAATTAACTTGTTTTATTGGGTCGAGCCCCTAGCACCAAATTCAACGTTCTCCCTGTCAGTCATATGGTGACACCAGTGACCAAGGGGTGTAGACCATAGGCCACGCACTTCTCTAGCACCACTCCTGGTCTCATGGTGGTTGATATGACTGTGCCTAGGACGTAGACAGGGTGTCATGTGCCCTGGCCCTCCATAACATTTGCCTCTGGTCATGTGCATCCCATGTAACTACAAGCCAACACCCTTCTTATATGCCTTGGTCA
>APFE030200734.1:167118-186692 GCA_000404065.3 Pinus taeda | reverse complement strand
TGCTCTAAAGAAGGTGTTGCTCTTTGTATCCTCATAATGTGCTATCATTTCCTCTGTGAGAATTGACCACGTAACAAGTCGTTTACGAGAACAAAGCCCTTTATACCATAAAAAATTATCTGGTTCTAAATATGAAGATGCAATACATACCTTCTGTAATAGTGGTACACCATGTAGATCAAAATATTGCTCCATCTGACGTATCCAATTTACCGGATCCTTGCCATCAAACTTCCTCATTTTGCTTTTTCTTGATTTTGGGAGCTCGGTCTTGAAATGATGGTAACTTTGTACTTTTAGATCTTTAAGTTCTGTAACTATGACCTGTAGTAGCCCTCTGTGTCCTCTTTCCAATGCCACAAGTCTGACCCAAATTAGATTCTCCAAGGAAGAGTTATGCGAAATCTCCCACAGTTACTTGATTATAGACTAGTTCAGTAGAGCGAACTTGTACGACGTGCCACGAGTCACTGTTATGAACTACAGTGTCCCTTTTTATTATATGCTGAAATGTTAAAATATAGAACATACAATACTCAACTTGAAAATATAACACACCCATTGTGTCCAAAATTCCCACAACCCTTGTGTAGGCTCTTCTTGGGCTTTGCAAAACTAACCACATATTGATTCATTGGCGTATTGGTAAGTCGTAGAGTTTATGACCCATAGGTCTCGAGTTCGACCCACAAGATCTAATGCATTTGGTGTTTTAATTAAATATAAAAATTAAATCTTGTTTATTGGGTCGAGCCCCTTGCACTGAATTCTTTATTTTTCCCTTATTTTGTGTGATGTTATAAGAATGAGTTTATTTGTGAAGTGTATATTAGTTAGTTTGTTTGGGGTTTAGTTTTTATTAGGTCTCGTGGGAAGAAGTTAAAGTGAGAATCATTTGTAAGGATTATATCACTATCAAATCTCATGAGAAGAAGTTGAGGTGGCAGCCATTTATAGGAATCCAGTTGTCCCAAAGAACCTCCAAACATTTGTGAAATCAAAACATTATTATTCCAATGATGAGTTCTCAAATTCATTATAAAAACCCTTATCTTTAACTAAAGCAAAATAATAAACATGTTAAAACTTGTATCAAAGGTGTAACAACCCATATTTGCAACAAAATGGGGTAATATTTAGGAAGACAAAGTTATAGGTCTTAGGATGCTCTTGATAGAACATGAACAATATATAGACAAGTTTGACAAATTCATGAAGAAATATCATCTTCTAAATTTTAGATATTTTTTTTATAAAAACAATCATAATACATATATATCTTTTCTAACTTAATAACCAAATAAAAAATCCTAAAACTTTTTATATAACATATATTTTGAATCAAAAGCTTAAAAACTGTAATTTTTTTTACATATTATAAATTGATTTATACTTTATTGCAAATCCATATGATTTTGATAGAAAATTTGTTTACCTTAGTATATCATATAACTCCTTCTACTCTTAAAAAAATTCAAAAACTCTACATATCTATGTAAGACCAATATTTTCTTAATTAATTCTTTTATAAACATTTTAAAATATCTTAAAAATATTCAAACTCTACCCAAATTTGATCACCTTGTTGATTTTTGACTCGTTAATTTATAACCATACCCAAAATTGATTGCCTTGTTTACTTTTTATCATTAATTTATAACCATAAACCCCTTACAATAGACATGTCTAGATTAGATATTATTGTCATCACTATGTGATAAGAAACGCCATTAATATGCGACAAGAAAGAGTATAATTTATTATACCCAAACACAACGTACAACACTTGAAAACATATGTGATTATGCCTAAGTTTTGTGGTTCCATAAAGATGTAATGCACATTGACATCATTTTAAACCGACTACCCTTCTATTAATTTCCACAATTTCCATAAATTTGTATGTTATATTTGTAAAAACACTAAATATTAAGTATAAAATATTAATGAATATATTTATCTTTTAAGATACATAATTTTAACTTTATGGTTTCTGCAATATTTATAATTATTTTTGTATTTTATATATATTAAACTTATGGTTAAATTATTTTTAAATATCAAAATAATTTATAAATATTAAATAATATTTATTATTTATTTATTTTTAATCAATAGTATTTTTGATTATTCTAATTATAAATTTTATGTAATTTATTTCACATAAGATACAGGTTCTACAATTTTTTATTAAATGATTTAAAGTTAGTATTATTTAATTTGTTGGAACATGATCTGAAATTAAAATTGAAGGTTTCATAAAATGTTTTGCAACATAGTTTATGTCTTTTAGGCAATGGATCGTGACTACAAAAGCACATAAACTAAAGTAAATTTTGCAATTTTTTAATAATTAAAATAGACAATAAAAATCATCAAAACATAACAAATTTATGACGGAGTTCACCCTTTTTGGGCTATGTCTCCAAGTCCAACTTCTGATGGTGGCTCTTTTTATTATATTCCCAAATGTTCAAATACATCATCATACAATGTTGAACTTACAAAAATAACACTGCCATTGCATCTAGAAATCCCAAAAACCTTTGCGTAGGATCTTCTTGGGCTAAAAAAAATAAAAAATGGTCAAGGTATGCCTCCTTCTTTAAACTGTCTGCAAAATGTTCTACAAAATTTTCCACTCTATAAGACTATCCACATATTGGTTCATTGGTGTATTGGTAAGGCATAGAGTTTGTGACTGTAGGTCTCAGGTTCGACCCATGAACACTTGTGAGTTTGGTGATTTAATTAAATATACAAATTAACTTGTTTTATTGGGTCAAGCCCCTAGCACCAAATTCAATGCTCTCCTTATCAGTCATATGGCGACACTATAGACCAAGGGATGCAGACCATAGACCACGCACTTCCCTAGCACCGCTCCTAGTCTCATGATGGTTGATATGACTATGCCTAGGACGTAGATAGGGTGTCACGTGCCCTGCCCCTCCATAACATCTGCCTCTGGTCATGTGCATCCCATGTAACTGCGAGCTAACACCCTTCTTATATGCCTTGGTCAAGGTTACTTCCAACACAAAAACCAATAACCTTTAAATATTACTCGTCAACCATGTTTATCAAGTGGCACTTGTGGCGCACTGGTAGAGCATCAATTTGGTAGACGAGAGGTTGTATGTTCGAATCTTGCGATCATTTTTTGGTTGACCTAAACAAATATTGGCCTCATCCAGAGTGTCATGTGGTGCCCTGGATTGGGCCACGTGTTACTCGGTGATTAGCCCATCCCAAACAACCTTTAACCAATAATGATGCTCCAAGTGTTCCCCGTACGATTGGTCCACATGTCGAGTTTTGATTAGCTCCCATGTTTCCCAGTCAATTGATGATGTCGTCATACAAACTACCATATGGCATCCGTACACTCCATAATCAACCCTACAAGTTGAATTTTTAGTTTCTTGCCAAAAACTTTAGAACATGACAACTTCCTCATATGATATTAGATTGAGGGGATTCAAGTGTCGTTGGGATCAAAATAATGACATCTACATTTTGGCATGATATTCGAGAGATTTTGATCACTTTCATTTTTTAACATATTTTTTATCCCTAGATCATTCCTCCCCATTGGAAGCTTTTGGACCACCAAAAGTCTATTTTTACTTACCAAGTGAGGGAACCAATCCCTCACTTTCTTGATCTCTATCCACCTTGCTTTTCTTGGATTGGTACCTTTGAGCCCCACTCAAATATACTGCACATTGCCTCTGCGTGAAGTCCTTATCTTCCTGTCAATTATTCAGGAGAAAAATATTCTATAGGTGGAACACGTGTATTCTCTTATTGATTAATAATCATAGGAGGCTCATACAACCTCAAGTTTTCTAAATTCACAACAGAATAAATTTGCATGTAAGGTGACAAATCTAATATGAAAACATTGTTACCAATCTTCTCCAAGATTTTAAAAAGACCATATATGATTGGCTTGATATTTTTACCTTCACCTTATAGACTTTCCTTGCTGATGTACAACCAAACTTGATCTCCCACTTGGAAATTATGATCAACTTGATGCTTAGTATGGCTTTCTTTATACTTGGATTTTCTTTTCTCCGGTTGTTCTTGTACCCTTTGATGCACTAGTTGAATTTTTACATTGAAACGCTTCGCTTTGTCCACATCATTATGTCCATCTACTACAATATCTTTACCAAAGATGAAATCCAAAGGAGATTTTGGTAAATAACCCAAGAAAGCTTCAAATGGAGGTACTTGTGTAGATGATTCTTGGCATGGTTGTAGGCATGTTGGATGTAATGAAAATTATCATCCCAAAGTTCTTGATGCTTACCACAATAACCTCGAAAGAGATGCACTAGTATTCTATTTACTAATTTTTACTAGTCGTCAGTTTGTGGATGAAATGTTGTGCTCTTCTTAAACTTTGTGTCCATGAGTTCCCATAAAATTGACTAAAACCTCTCGATAAATCGAGAATCTCGATCAGAAATAATCAAAGTAGGTAACCCAAAATGAACCCATACAATTTTTAAGAACATATTTATGGTATGTTCAACTATAACATGTTTCTTACATGGAATCAACATCCACATTTTGCTAAAACAATCCACTACAACATATAAATTATCATGACGTTTCCTAGACATTGGTAGTCCCCCCAAAAAATACATAGAAATACTTTCCCAAGGAAGAGAAGGGATAGGAAGTGGAGTATACAAACTGAATTTCCTATTGCTTGGATTGCTAGTAGCACACATAGCACATCATTTTACATATCTTGATACAATTTCATTCATGTGAGGCTAATAACAATACCTCTGTAATTGAGCAATTGTTTTTCCTACACCAAAGTGACCAGTAATAAGAGAAGTGTGGGCTTCCATTATGACATTGAATCTTCCACCTTGTGGAACACATAACTTTCCAAGATGATACAATGAATTGTTATGAACATGATAATCCAACTCTTCAACATGATTTCCTTGACTCAAAGTTGCATAAACATCTTTAAAATATTCATCTTGAGCATACTCTTCAATATAACTTTCATGCATGATTGAGTTATGCTTAAGAATAATAGATGCATTAAAAATAGGCCTTGACAACATATCTGCAACTTTGTTGTATATACCTTTCTTATACCTGATTACCAAATGAAATTTATGTAGGAATCACATCTATCTAAAATTTCTACCTTGTTCTAGCTTGGTTTGCAATTGTAAATATTGCAAAGGTTTCTGGTCAATATTTATAATTGTCTCTTCACCCATCAAATAATTCTTCCATTTATTCACACTGTGTAACAAAGAATGCAACACTTTATCATAATTTAGATAGTTAATTACTGTGTTGGTAAAGTTTTCAAGAATGATAACATATTGGCTTACCTTGTTGCATCAAAACTACTCCCATAGCATATTCACTTGCATCGATTTGAATTTCAAATGGTTGCTTAAGATCTGGAAATGGTAGAATTGGTGTTGTACTAGTTTTCTATTTCAAAGTGTCGAAGGCTTTCTATTGCTTGCCTCGTCAATAAAATAACTACTTCACACTTGTCAAAACATGTAATGGTGCTGCAATGAATGAGAAATTAGCGATAATTTTTTTCCAATATTAGGATGCTCCCAAAAAGCTCCTAACTTTTGTCACATTGTTTAGTTTAGGCCAATTCACAATAACATCAACTTTGGAGGGATCAATATTCAATTTACCACCTCCTACAAAATGACCCAAATAAACTAAAGAGGCTTTCCCAAATTCACATTAAGGCATCTTCAAATACAAATTTCCCTTTTTCAAGACATCTAGAACTTGTTTCACATGCTTGAGATGCTCTTGATGAGTCTTACTATAAATCATAATATCATCTAAGTATAATGTGAAAAAATAATTGAGGAATGGTCTCAATACATCATTAAACTCTCATAAATGTGGCAGGTGCATTGCAAAGCCCAAACGACATAACTAACCATTCAAACAAACCTTGCTTTGTCTTTGAAAGCGTTTTTCCAAATATCATCTTCAACAATCATTATCTGATGATAATTTCTTGTCAAATATAACTCGGAAATATAACTTGTCAAATATACCTTAGTAAAATAAACAAATTCCTTTAAATGATCCTGTAAATCATCAATGTGAGGAAGAGGATAGTTATTTTTTACTGTGATCTTGTTTAAAGCTCGCAAATCTACACACATGCACCATGTACCATCTTTCTTTGGAACCAAAACAATAGGAGACCCATAAGGAGATTTACTAGGCTTGGTGACCCATTTTTCAACCAGCTCTTGAAATTTCTTCTCGATTTCTGCATTCTCCAAAACTGACATTCTATACACGCCAATATTCGGAAGTGGTGCATCCTGTTGCAATTGAATCTCATGTTGGATTTCTCTTTTTGGAGGTAACCCATCAGGTTCCTGAAACATCTTGTCATAAGCATTAACAACTTCAACCAATTCATGCTTGAGTTTAGAATCACATTCTATGAAAGCTTCATATTCAGTAGTATCTTTAGCTTTAATCAACAACAACACAAAAATATTACTAGCATTTACAAGCCTTTTCATCTGACCAACACTAACGAGAGATAAGTTCATCTTCTTGTGATGTGCTCTATCAATATATTCAACTCCATCTTTAAAAATATGAAATTTTTCTCATGACAATAGAATATGGCTTTTTGGTCATACAAGTATGGACTCCCTAAAAGAATACCACAAATATCAAGTGGTACCGCATCGAGCTCTACCTCATATATAAAATTAGCAATGATGGAAAATTTGATTCTACATTTTATTATCACTTGTAATTTAGCATCATCACATACCCAACCTAAAGAGTAAGGTGTTGGATGAGGTGTAGTTTCTATATTAATTTTCTTGACAATTGCTTCAAAGATAAAATTGACTTGGGATGCACTATCAAATCATGTATCAACCTTTGTATGTTTTGTAATGACCCTGATATGGAAAATCTCACTTCTTTCTTTATAATTTTTAGATTCAATAGGCTTACTAGAAGAACTAGTACTTGCATTAGAAGTTATACCTTTCATTCCCATGGAATTTATTTTGGTTCCATCACCTAAATCAGGCCCTAGATCTTGTTGAGGCATAACAACAATCTTTTGTTTCCCCTTGTTATTGAACTTCTTTGGTCTCAATTTTGGATGTAATTTCCAATAATGGTCTACATCATGACCATCTTTTGAAAAATGTTTACAGGTAATTTTCTCTTCCTCCTTCTTGACAGTAGAAATATTTTTTCCTTTTCCCTTAAACTTCCCCTTTCCTTTGTCCCCAGATTTAAAAGGTTTCTTGTTGGTATCTTGAGAAACATTATTGTGTCTTGATTCTAAATGAGTTGCCTAGACACATATTTCATCTAGATTGGTGGGATTAAACATAAGTGTAGTAGGTGTCAAATAACTATGTAATCCACATATATCCTTAAGAGAGTATCTTGTGAAGTTAAATCAACACCTAAGATTAAAGCTCTTCTTCTAAATTCTTGTGTGTAACTTGGGAGACTCTGATCTTTAGCTTGTCTAAAATTTTGATAATCCATAATTTCTTTTTGCATGTAAGATAATGGATAAAATTCCCTTCTTAGTGCAACTATAAAATCATTCCATGAAGAGATAATTTTACCACTTTTCTTCAAATCTTCTTGATTTATGTCCTCTCACCAGATGAGAGATGCACCTTCCAAGAGATGAGAAGCAAGTTGGCTCTTTGCAACATCATCATAAATCTTTTGAATCCTGTAATAAACTTCAATTTGACAAACCCAATTATCAAACTTTTTAGCATTTACTTCCTTATTGTACATAAGCAATTCAAACTTGACATCAAGCTTAGTCAAAGGATGATTAGCATGTCCTTTTTGAGATGGAGGAGGAGTAAGTCTATGAGATGAAGGAGGTGAAGAAGGAGTTGAGGATGGAGGTGTAGATGGAGGTGAATGCGTAGGTGGAAGTGGAGGCTTGCTCCCATTAACCATTACCTTTTGGTTGATTAGAACTTTATCCTTGTAACCTTTTTTTTCTCTCATTGTACAATACTTTCACCATCTCAGACATATTAGAGAAATCCTTCTTAAAACCTCTCTCATCCTCAGACATTAGTTCTTGTCTTTCTTCATGTGCCATGACTTGTGAAGTAATTTGTGGCCTCCTTGAGCCAATTTGAGGGTTTGGTTCTTCAAGTACTCCTTATCCTCTTCTCAATTTAGACCTTGTAATCATTCAAAAAAAAAAACACTTGAAAATTCTATCAAACCTTTACAAAAACCATGTTTTGATACCAAAAGGATCTGAAATTAAAATTGAAGGTTTCATAAAATGTTTTGCAAGCTAGTTTATGTCTTTTAGGCAATGGATCGTGATTACAAATTAACAAAATCTAAATTAAATTTCGTAGGTTTTTAATAGTTAAAATGGACAATAATCAGCATCAAAGCACCACAAATTGATGACGAAGTTCACCCCTCCTGGGTTATTGTAGAAATTCCTTGTCGATTCAAATTGTTAATTATAATTTATTAAAACAATAGATTACTATACGCATTAGTGGAAACAATTAAATATCACTGAATCATGAAGGATATAAGAGAAAGAATTCAATCAACACATTACACAATGATTTCCTCGGGAAAGCCACAACTAAAAACCCTTGCTATATGTATATTCCATTAGTTACAAAATATGAGAAGATTACAATGCCTTTCTCAAGCCCGAGAAACCTCTTCACTATCTTTATCTGTCTCATTGTTTCTTAGACAAGCCTAGACCAATACTTAACCAATTTTCTACTTTCCCAAGTCCCTATTTCCTTTCACTTTTTCCTTGGGAATTATCCAACTATTAATTAGGGAAATTCCTCAATGGGAATTGCGCAATCCTCATAGGCATTCCTCTGATTGCATGCACCACCTATATAATTTAGATGATTATACAACTGATAATACATTGTCCATGAACTCCAATATCATCTAGGTAACTCTCAGATCTCACATGCATGAGTTATCTATGAGTGAATCATCAGTTAACTGATTAGTCGTCGTAGGTAGCACCACATTACTAGACCTCCCACTAGTTCCTCCAACAATTGGAACTAGTTTAACTGACTTTAACTAACTAAATTAATTAATTACGACTCAAAATAAACTCAATCAGGGATCCTATAATGTAGGAGACACTCTACATGACTCAAGTTAGATGCTCAAATTAAATTAACTGAACCAACTAAGTCAAATTAACTTAGTTAACTAATACAAGTTGTCATGAGATGTGAAATTACAATTTTATTCCTAATTTAATTCAAGGACAAAATTAAATTAGGATTTTATTGTTGCATTTTCAACACTCCCTCTCAACAAGAATGGGATTATATGCTACCCAATCCTGCCTCTATGAAACTCAAATTTGCATCTTGAAAACTCCTTTGTCGAAATATCTACTTGTTCCTTTGTAGGAATGTACTCCAGCAACACAATGATGCTTTGCACAAAATCTCATAGATGGTGATACCGAATGTTGATATGCTAGGACCGATCATGAAAAACTGAATTCTCAGAGAGTTTGATACAACTCTGTTTGTCACAAAATATCACTGTAGGATCCATATGCTGGCCTAATAACCCAACAAGGATCTTCCTCATCTAAATAGCCTCACAAGCTGCTTGACTAGCAACCATGTACTTTGATTCTACTTAACAGAGTGCAACTGATCTCTGCTTCCTCTTGTACCAAGAAATTGTTGTTGACCCAATACTGAAGATTTCCCCTGATGTGCTCTTCCTATTGGATGGACTCCCTTCCCAGTCTGCATCTATGAAGCCTTGAATCTTCACTCCCTATGTATGTTAGTACCAAAGACCAAAATGAGTGGTGCCTCTGAGGTATCTCAACACATATTTAGCTACCTTCCAATAGAGTTTGGTTGGCTTAACCATTTATTGACTAAGCTGGTTCACTGAAAAACATGTGTTCGATCATGTGTTCACCAAATACATAATTGAACCCACAAGCTACCTATAAATAGTATCCTCCACTACTTCACCTGAAGTAGCATCTTCCTTCCTCTGATTCCCCGCTAGAGGAGTCTCCATGGGTTTGTTTCTCTCCATGTGGAACTTTGTCAGTATATTGTTGGCATACTCTCCCTGAGAGACAAACAATTCCTCGTCTCCTTACCATACTTCCAAACCAAGGAAATAATGCATTAGCCCTAGGTACTTCATCTCAAAATCTCTTGCAATATCCTCTTTGTAAGATTTTACCAACTTTTGATCACCTACTAGAATTAAATCATCGACATATAATTCTATAATCAACAATTTACCTTCAACCACAATATGGTAAAGGTTTGCATCTACTTCACTTTTGGTGAAGCCCAACCTAGTGAAATAGCTGTCAATCCTGGTGTAGCAGGCACAGGGTGCTTGTTTCAATCCATACAACACTCGCTTGAGTCTAAACACATGTGACTCTTTGTTGAAGGTCTCAAATCCTTTTGGTTACTTAAGGTACACCTCTTCCTCAATCACACCATTGAGGAATGTGGTCTTCACATCCATATGATGTATCTTCTATCCCATATATGTTGAAAGTGCTAGAATATATATATTTGAAGAGTACCTTGATAATAGATCAAAGGTCTCCTCTTAATCAATTCCCTCCACCCAAGAGAACCCTTTAGCTACAAATTTGTCCTTTTGTTTCTACACACTCCCACTTGCTGCTTGCTTTACCTTGTAAGGCCATTTGGAACTCACCACTAATTTGTTCATTGGCCTTGGGACAACTTACCAAACATTGTTTTTGATAATGGAGTCATACTCCTCAACCATGGCATCAACCCATACTATTTTTTGCATTGCTTCCTCAAATGATTATGGTCCAATCTCTACACTCTCGCTCATCAGATCCATGTACCCAATGTACTGATCTGGTGACCTCCTCTTCCTGCATTGTGATGTGGGTGCTCCCACATTCTCTCTAGCATCATGCATAAATATGTTAGCCTCTATGGTCATCTTCCTTCCATCTTTGGAAGTATTTACATGAGTGGGTGCTTCTTCTCTCTACTCCTCTACATGTGGCTCTTCCACATCATCTTGAGTTTCTTCCTTTGGAGATAAAATCTCCTCTTCTCCATGCAACTAAAGCTCCCTCTCAAGGGAACATCTCATGGCCTTCTCTTCATTGAAATTCACATCTCTATGAACCACTTTCATCTTGTGAGATGGCAGGTACATCCAATAGTTGTGAGGTGAATCAATGTACTACACAAATATGCCCAACATGGTTTTTGGCTATGAATTTTTCCTTACATCCTTGATAACATTACAGTAAAGTGATGAACCAAAGATCCTGAAGTGTGCCACATCTGGTTTCTTACCTAAAAAAACTTCTTATGGTTTACTCATCCCGATAATTCGATGAGGAGTTCTATTATGCACATATACAGTTGTCTTGCATGCTTCAACCCACAAGTGCAATGGTAGGCCCTAATCATGTAACATTGATGGTGCATCTCCCACAATACTTCTATTCTTCCTTTCAACCACCCCATTTTGTTGTGTGTTATGGAGTGTAATTAAATCTCATCGAATGCCTTCTGATGCACAAAATTTCTTGAATTCATTCGACACATATTCTCCATTGTTATCACTCCTGAGATATTTAACTTGCCTTCCAGTGTCTTTCTAAACAAGTACTTTAAATTCACAAAATTTAGAGAATGTATGATCTTTCTCCTCATTCAAGAAAATCCAACACTTACATGGGAAATCATCTAAAAATATTACATAATTCTTGTGCTTGGTGGTGGAGGTTATTGAGAACGGTCCACACACATCTGAGTGAACTCTTTCAAGGATCACTTGCACTCGATTTCCCTTATCATGAAAGGTGGCTTTGGTGTACTTCCCTAATGCACACCCTTTGCATGTATCTCTCTGCTCTAGTTCACCCTTGGGAAGTACTATAGAAATCTATCGCATGTTCTTCAAAGCTCCTTGGTGCAAGTGTCCCAATCTTCTATGCCATATTCATCGATGTCTTGGCTCATCATCTTCTCTGCTTTTGTGCTCAAATCAACACAATCTTCTACATCCAATTTGCAGAGGTTCTTGACCCAAACTTTGATCCACTTCAATTTTCGTGAGGCTCTGTGATGAAAGAAATCATTTCCTTCACTAAATATCACATCATAGCCATGGTCCTCCAACGTAGCGACTAAAACCAAATTATTCTTCAGACCTAGAACATACATGACATATCTTAATGTGAGACGAGAACTAGACTCCCTCTGAAAAGTAATAGCACCAATTCCACTTGCATTATACCTTCCATCATCTCCCATTTTGACGTACATGTGGAGGTCCTTCTCCTCCAAGTCATTGAAGAATTCTTTATTTCCTATCATATGGAATGAGGCTCCACTATCTAGATACTACATGCTACCCATCACTAATGTCACCATACAAGCGATGAGGGTCACATCCAAATCAAATTGTGAAGCAATAACTTCACCTATTGCTCCGCCTAAGGGTTTTTTGTCAGCCTTCTTGTGCGGACACTTCGTGGCATAATGTCTTGGCTCATGATAGTGAAAACATTTAATCTTCAACAAGTCCTTCTTGTTGTTGTCCTGACTGGAATCTGATTTGGAATAGGATGAATTCCCTTTTCCTTTCTTTGACTTTCTATCTAAGGCACAATTCTCCTCATCGTCATGCTTGGATGAGGATCCATCTTTGGTGTTTAGCCAAATCTCTTCTTGCACCAAGTAAGACCACAAATGCTCTCACTCTGGTAGCTTCTTCCTCCCATTTACCTAATCCTAGTAGTTGTGCTAGCTCTTGTGAAGGCCTAGAATTGCTAGGATTACTAAATCATCTTTAACAATTGTAACACTGACACTTCCAAGACCATCCCAAGATTGGGTGAACTTGGTCAAGTAATTTGGTATTATGTCGCTCTTCTCCATCTTGATTTTTTTTAGCGTGTCCTTTAGTGCCAGCTTCTTGTGGTCACTGTTGTTTTGAAAAAAGTTTATCAAGGCCTTCCACATTGCATATGGATCTCTTAACCGTGGAGGTTTGAGACAATATGGTCTTGAACTCCTTCTAGGATAATCCTTCTCACCTTTGCAACACATTTTCTCCACTCTGCCAAATCTTGAGCATCAGTTGCTGGAGGCTTAAGAATATCTTTGTCTATGAATTCCTTAAGCCCATTCTCTTCCAACATTGCCTCCATCCTGTCCTTCCAATCAATATAGTTTGAAATACCCTCAAGTGAATGTTCAAGTCTTAATCCATATAACGACATCCTGCTAGCTCTGAATTATGATACTACAAATTTGATTTCACTTGAAAAGAAAAACTCGTATTCTCCTCTTCTAAAGTGATTTCCACTCTGCTACCATGTAAAAATTCCTTGTAGATTCAAACTGCTAATTGTAATTTACTAAAGCAATAGAATTGAATCTAATCTAATCATTAGCAGAAATAATTAAACGATCACGAAATCACAAAGTGTACAAGGGAAACAATTCAATCAACACATTACACAATGATTTCCTGGGGAAGCCATGGCTAAAAACCCCTACTATCTATATATTGCATTAGTCAAAAACTATGAAAAGATTACAATGCTTTTCTCAAGCTCGATCAACCTCTGAATTGTATCTATCTGTCTCACTGCTTCCTAGACAAGTTGATGCCAATGCTTAACCAATTTTCTGCTTGCCCAAGTCCCTATTTCCGTGCGTTTTTTCCTTGGGAATTAGCCCCTTATTAATTAGGGAAATTCCTCACAAGCCTTCCTCTAACTACATGCACGACCTGTATAATTCAGATGATTATACAACTAGTAGTACATTGTCCCTAGACTCCAATCCCAGCTGGGTAACTCTTAGATATGACATGTATGAGTTATTTATGAGTGAATCATTAGTTAAATGGATGATCATTGTAGACAACACCACACTACTAAACCTCCCACTAGTTCCTCCAACATTTGGAACTAGTTTAATTGACTTTAACTTAGTCAAACTAAATCAATTAATTACAACTTGAAATAAACTCAATCAGGGGTCCTATAATGTAGGATACACTCTACATGACTCAAGTTAGACCCTCAACTTGAATTAATTAAGCCAACTAAGTCAAATTAGCTTAGTTAACTAACACAAGTTGTCATGAGATGTGGAGTTACAATTTTATTCCTCATTTAATTCAAGGACAAAATTAAATTAATATTTTCTTGTTGCATTTTCAACATCTACGTCTTCAAGTCCAACTTCCAATGGTGTCCCTTTTTATTATATGCTCAAATGTTAAAATACATCAACATACAATACTCAACATGCAAAAATAACACTTCCATTGCATCTAGAATTCCCAAAACCCTTGTGTAGGCTCTTCTTGGGATCAAAAAGGGTAAAAAATGGCTAATATAGGCCTCCTTCAAACTATCTACAAAATGCTCTACAAAATTTCCCGCTCCGAAAAACAGGCCACACATTGATTCATTGGAGTATTGGTAAGGCATAGAGTTTATGACCCACAAGTCTCGAGGTCGACGCACGAACTTCGACGTGTTTGGTGTTTTAATTAAATGTAAAATTTAAATCTTCTTTATTGGGTCAAGCCCTTTGCACTGATTTCGATGCTCCACCTGTTACTCATATGGCAACATTGGTTACAGAGGGGCACAGACCATAGGCTACGCGCCTCCTTCTCCCCACTCTCGATCTCATGGTGGTTGCTATGATTGTGCCTGGGGTGTAGGCAGTGTGTCACGTGCCCTGCCCCTCAGTAACCTCTACTCGTGGTCACGTTCATCCCATGTACTATGGGCCAACACCCTTCTCCTATACGTTATTCATTGTTTATGCCCTAGTCACGAGGTAGATCATGTAACCAAGTTTCAGGCTTGGTGGGTTGGCCTACTGGCATGGAGTTACCACCAACACAAATACCAGTAACCTTTAAATATTACCCTCCAACCATATTTGACAAGCGGCACTTGTCGTGCACCATTAGGGTGTCAATTTGGTAGATGAGAGGTTGTATGTTTGAATCCTGTGGAGGTTGGTCAATCAACCTAACCAAATTTTGGCCTCATCGAGAGTGCCACGTCATGCCCTAGGATTGGGCCATGTGTCACTCCATGATTGGCCATCCCAAACAACCTTTAACCAATAATGATGAACTAAGTGTCCCTCATATGATTAGTATACGTGTCAAGCTTTGATTGGCTCCTATGTTTCTCAGTCAATAGATGACATCAACAAGATGTCGTCATGCAGAATGCCCTGTGGCATCTATACATTTCTCAGTCAACCTTGCAAGTTGATTTTTTAGCTATTTGCCAAAAACTTTATAACATGATAAATTCCTCATATGATGTTGAATTGAAGCAATTCAACCGTCGTTCAAAGAAGAACAAGGAGATATGCGATTTGGCACTGGTTTTGGGAGATTTTGAGCACATTAATTTTTAAGCATATTTTTGATCCCCTAGATCAAAACACATGTCCAATATCATATTTACCTAAAATTTTAATGTATTTGGCAGGAATTTCATCAATGTGTGTATATATATATATATGTCTGTTAAAAATAAAAAATTTAAAATTTGTGTATGCTTTTATTGGTTATTAGAAATATATTTAATTATTTATTTTTAAAAAATATTTAAAGAAATTCATAATTAAAGTTTTCAATTATTTCATAATCAATTTTAAAGTTAAAGGTCATTTAATGTGATTCCATTTAGAAAGTAAAAAGTAATAAACCATTTTAATTTTTATCGGTAAGTTGAAATCAAATGATTTAAGATGATTGAACATGATAAAAATATCATGTTTTATTGAAAAAAATATTCCTCTAATTTTTTTTGGCAACTAGATTTGCATTTCGAACTCACCTTTAAAGGTTTTTTATAGCATTTAATTTTAGGGATGATTTCAACAATATATAATTAATATTTATGATTTTTATATTATAATTCACATTAAGATGGGATTTAAAGTAATTTCAATTTTGGGGGAGGCAGGAGCGATAGGGGTTTTCTTGTGGTTATCTTAGACCCTGAAAGAAAAGTTGTGATCAAATTTGCACGGGGAATTGGAACAAGTAATAAAAGGGTTGAGTTTCTTGCACTTTGGAAGGGTTTAGAGGTGGCCTTATACAACAAAATATATAACTTGTTAATGTATGGGGACTCTAATTTTTATTCACCAAATGGAAAAGATCAAAGGTTTGACTTCCTATCCCTCTCCTTTGGTCCAAAGAGTTCTTATTTCTGCCATATAATTGAGAAGGTTGAGTTTCACCACATTCTTTGACAGCTAATCATAGAGGTAGATGAACTTGAAAATAAATTTTCTAGTTTGAGGCAAGGGAAACTCGAGATAAATGATACATTTTACATTTTCCCAATTCCTCAATTATGGAATTTGAATATTATGCTTTTAATTTTTGGGGCCCCATAGTTTTCAAGGGTTTTACAGTGGAGCCATGGTTTATGTTCCTCCAAATGTTTACAATTATGCTAAGCTACACCACTCTCCTTTTTTTTGGAACGTGGAAGAACATAAGTTCATCTTGCTACAAGATGGTCAATCCCATTACCCTCGATTATTGGCATCCCTCTAATCTAAGATTTATTTATTTCATGTCCTTCCCTAATAAATGGCATCATAAGCATTTGCGAATTATGATTATTCTGAGGAGGTGGTGTAAAATCTATTTATGCTTCACCTAGTGGAAGAAGGTCTAGATGATGAAAACTTGACTAAATTGAGAGGGGGGTAAACCAATTTTTTACGTTCATGGACATTAATTTGATTTTATTTAAACTCATTAACTGGACTTTCTAAATGAGTATAATAACACATAATGAACAACAGATTTAATATGTGAACATCAAGTAATAAGTAAACCACAACATCACATAAATTATAAGCACATGACATCAACACAGATGGACACCAAATATAATTGGAAACCCATAAAGGGATAAAAAAATGATTTTTTTATTGTTGTGATGCAAAGGAAAGCTCTTATTCCCTTATTACATCTGATTTTCTATAGGCTCCAACCTACAAGAGGTTCCTACCTCAATTTTTTTTGCAAGTTACAACATTCAAGGAAGCTCCAACTCCCATAATTTTTCTATAGGCTACAACCCACAATAGGATCCTACCTCAATAGGCTACAACATGTTATTTATCAATCTCCAACTTGAAAGGAGATTTCAATCCCTTGATATATACAAGAAACAACCTGTTGGTTTATTTGGTCTATAAATCTGCATACTTCCATCTCTATCTTTGTTTCTCCTACTCCTTAAATATGCTTCACATCATCTCTTCTATGTGCTAGGTCATTAATGAAGAAAACCTCGATCATCTCTCACATTCTCTAAATCTATAACCATTCATATCTCCAACCTCACACACATTTATAAATAAAATTTGATGGTTGTTAGTATTCCACACACGCAAACTTGAAATGACAAACTTATCTCTTATTCCAAACGTGTATCTTCAATTACAAAATTGTTTAAACTCTTGAATAGCCTTGTACCGCAATATTCTTCATGTCTTTGCCTTTTCCTTTACCTTTGCCTTGCATCACAACATCTCAATCATCATATGAATACATGCTTACCATTAGCCACTATTCCATATGCACCTTCCTAAAACATTCACTCTCCAATGCCTTGTTTCTCACAAGAGTAAACCACATTTCTTTTAGGCAAGCATTACAACAAGCATCAATGCCTTACCTTGTACCTCTTCAACACCACTTTTTTCTACATAATGCATGCTATAAAACCATAATCATCAAGCACCAAGCATAACATATGCAAGAAACAACATAAGCATCAACGTTTCATCCATTAATAACAACAACAAGCATACCCAAGTCATCAAATAACACCTACAATGCCATATCTCATACTGCACCTTTGTTGCTCCTTTGTCTTTTCTGCTCTTGTGTCATTATAGTACAAGCCATGCCTTTTTGTTCCTTGTTGTTCACAAACTATTTTCAGTTGCATTCTTGTTGCACATTTTTATCTCATCTCCACAAGTTGCATCTCCTTTCACCTCTTCAAGGTGCATCTCATCTCCAACATTTATGCCCCTTGTGTTTCTTTTCCATCAATGACAACAATGCCAACAATATCCCCCTTTGGCATTGATGGAAACATTATAATCCTCCCCATTTTTTTGTTTCTTCTTATTGCTTCAAACCTCCCCCTTTGACTTCAATGAAAAGGGGTTTTGGTTGAAGAAAAAAGATCTCTCTTAACAACTCTGAGAAAAAATGAACTCTGATGATTACATAAGTTTCAATATTCCCTCAAGTTGTTTAAGCCTTGTATGTGAATCTTTTGATTCTTTGGAAATAAGAATCACAACATAAGAAGGAATTGTCATAGCTCTATAGCATATCATTTCAAGTATGTAATTCAATAGAATTTTCCTTCATATTATGCTAAGAAAAGGTCATTTCAAGCTCATGATCTACAACAAACCACTGTCAAAATGTACACATAGTCATTGAAAAGTTCATTTATGTCCCCGGAGTGTGAATTCTTTGCATATAAATCATTGGTTACTTCATGCAATAATTTTGACCACGTAACTACTCTTCTCTATTTATTCCACTAATAATCCTTCTTTGCAACTAAAAATTCAACCCTTTATTTATGATCTAATACAATCACAAACTTGAAAATATCTTTATTTACAATTTCTTATTACAATATAGGTCTCAACCTTATCGATGCTTTAAAAAAAATGTTTCTAGGTTTCCTTTAGAATTGTCCATTTTCATGTTTAATCACTATTGTGGCTCCTCCTAAGCATTATTGCCTCTTACAAACACATCTTCTAGCTATGGTAGTAGCATGCATTATGACACCAAGTGGGAGAACATTTCCATCAATTATGAATAGTGAAGTGTGTGATGCATGTACTGATCCACATGACTCATTTTTACATTATTAAAAAAAATGCATTAGATATAGCCTCGACATAAATAGCCAGATATAAATGGGTACTCCTTTTCTTGGGATTCCAAAATTGCAGTACACCTTTGAACAAGAGATTGGCCTACAATAATCTCCTTTATTCTTTGTTTAGATATATAAAAGTTCTCACTTGAGAAAGAAAGAAATATGCCACTTATAGTAGCCAAGCCTAAAATCACATCATATTTATGTCCTCCTTTAGCCATAATCATCATTACCACCTACGATTACAAAGGTTCAATTTACCAAGGAATAAGATATTGTAGAATGAAAATAGAAGAAGAAGTTGCTACAATAGGATAAATTGCATGCTCTGGAGTTGCTGCATGTCCTTCCTTCCTAGCACTCACTACCCTGAAGAAACCAAATCATGTTGTCAAAGGGATAGACTCGGTGAAAACGAAACCAATTGGACGACTATAAGATGAATGTTATAACTCTGATATGAAAATATAAGACAATAGAAATAAACCCAAGAAATAAGATAGAAATGCTTCTTTATTATCAAACC
>APFE030200734.1:137982-166415 GCA_000404065.3 Pinus taeda | reverse complement strand
CCTTAAGGTAGGGCAACACCATACATTCACTCCTTAAGGAAGGAGAACACTCCACAAGCCATGTGCTTGTACATACAATAATCCTTGACTATTCCTTCACATCTCTCCATGTAGAGTCTTTAGTCTCTATATAAGCCTCATACATACAATACCATGGATCATTACCATGGTTCCGTCATACCATCCAACTAATACCATGGGCCCATTACATTATTACTAACTACTTGTGGTCCCTTACACGATATGGGTTAACCACCTTATTTATTACTACGGCCCATCCCATTATTACATTATTACCTTGGGTACCTCCCTTGGTACCCCATATTATCCCCCCTAGGCATATAACATTCCACCCCCCTTAGGATGTTTCGTCCCCGAAACATGGGAAGAACACAAATAATAAGATCTACTCAAAAGAGTAGTCCGCTAGTACCATGCACGTGCATCTAGCCATCCAAGAGAAAGGTGAGCCCTCGATCTTGCTGGTGCCTCGCTTGCTTGAGATGGAAGTTGACCGTGGTAGCTCTTCTGTGTTGATGTGTAGTAGGTGGATCTTCGCTCCTTTCTATCTGTCATGTGGGGGTTGTTGTCCTTATGGCTAATTGGTTGCCATCTTGATGGTTGTTGTCTTGCGGGGTGATGTGGGTGATGATATGTTGAAGTTTTAACCCACAATATCTTTTTCTTTAATTCACCCCTTACTGAAGCCTGACCGTTATCTGGTGCATGTTGTTGTGCATGTTGTGGTGTCTTATCTTCTAATATTACTTCAACCACTGAACGCTCATCTGATGTATCAGCACCTGTAACCTCTTCAACCTCTGTTTGTGTTTAATTTTCGATCATCACTAGCTCATCATCTGATATGTTAATCCCTAGAACATCTTCTGCTTCAGCCTCCTTGGACTCTATCTGTTTATTGATGGAAATATCCTGTAATGTAGTTTTCTTCTTTTTATACCAGAATTTCAAGAATTTCTTCTGCGCATTAATATTGATAGTACCCACAGATTCCATCCAAGAATATCCCAAAACAACATCCATATTATCCATCGCTGAAGTATAAAAATCACCATGCAGCACATAATTATCCATAGAAACCTTCAAATCCTTGTACACTTGAACATCCTCATCATCCACTTGTGTGTTTTCAATGTGTTTCGCTGGAATTTGCAATTTTTTTGCCAAGTTAACATTGATAAAATTATGCTTGCAACTAGGATTTATAGAAACAATGATCTTCTCCTTTTGAATCAATCCATGAACCTATAATAAGGATATACCAGTAGGAAATAGCTCCACATGTTTCTCTTTATCTTGTTTTTTGGCATGAGACCATCTATCTAAAAGTAATTTTTCAAATTCTTCATCGGGCAGGTTGGAACACTTCGTTTGGTTAAGTAATCCCCACCATGTGGCTACCTCATCTTCAAAATTAAACACTACAAAAGTTCTCCAATTATGTGACCATAATGACTTGTGTTTTTTAATGTATTCTTCAATAGTAGGACCATTATCTTTTCCTGTAAAAGCCATGAAGAGGGTTTTGAAAAAAATTCACTTAACGAAAATTTGAAATTGTCACAGTTTAGTCAATATTGCTCAAAATCCATATTATGACCTGTTTTTGGAAATAGAACAACCATTCTGCATCTGCCCATGTGATAGAAATTCTGATCTAGGCACTAAAATTTCAAATCTATGCTGCAACTCTCCCGTCGTCCCCAAAATTTCTGCAAAAAGAGTTGATTTTAAATTAGCGATATCGCCCTCATCCGGACTCCGATTCGACCGATTTTTTTTTTGAAATAGGGTATATTTTCACATAGGATCCAGATCTACAATTAGATTTTGCAAATCTTTCACTAAGATGTCCAGATCGGCGCTGCAATTTCGCTGCCCCAAAAAATTGTCTACAACCCCACTAATTTTTATATCAACGATATCTCCTTCATCCGGACTCCGATTCGACCAATTGTTTTTTTTGAAATTGGGTAATTTTTCACATGGAATCTAGATCTGTAATTAGAGTTTTCAGATCTTGTACGAGGACATCTAGATCTGTGCCATAAACTTGTTGCCCTGAAAATTGTCTACAAACCCACTAGTTTTTTAAATCAGCGATATCTCCTTCATCCGAACTTCGATTTGACTGATTTTTTTTTTTGAAATCGGGTATTTTTTCACATAGAATCCAGATCTGCAATTTGATTTTGTAGATTTTGCACCCAAATGTACAGATCTGATCTGCAAACTTGCCACCCCAAAAAAAATAAAATAAATAAATAAATAAAAATAAATAAAAAAATAAAAAAAATCTCCACTGTTTTCCCAAGAAAGTGCTCTGATACCACTTGTTATAACTCTGATATGAAAATATAAGACAATAAAAATAAACCCAATAAATAAGATAGAAATGCTTCTTTATTATCAAACCCTTAAGGTAGGGCAACACCATACATTCACTCCTTAAGGAAGGAGAACACTCCACAAGCCATATGCTTGCACATACAATAATCCTTGACTATTCCTTCACATCTCTCCATGTAGAGTCTCTAGTCTCTATATAAGCCTCATACATACAATACCATGGATCATTACCATGGTTCCGTCATACCATCCAACTAATACCATGGGCCCATTACATTATTACTAACTACTTGTGGTCCCTTACATGATATGGGTAACCACCTTATATTACTATGGCCCATCCCATTATTACATTATTACCTTGGGTACCTCCCTTGGTACCCCATATTATCCCCCCTAGGCATATAAAAATGAATGCATTCCAAAGATGGATTTTACATTCTTTAATGCCACATCTTTTATCATTCCTTTTTCTCAAGGTCCTGCTTCCTCTATGTTAAAATACTGATCACTACTTGAATTAATCAAATAATGTTATATATAAATACATTTAGTGTTGTCTTAAAATAGGTAGACTATATTGGACACGCAATCACTTAGTTGAGAGAATATCTCAACCACACACCAATCTAGGATACATGTATATCTGAACAACTCCTAAGGAATAGGAACAAACTCCTTTATATAGAGAGAATCACAACTGAGACAAGTAGGAAATATATTTTCCAAGTTGCCCCCTTAGTGACTACTTGTTTCGATCTTAATCTGCAAGTCTATTTGTGGTCCTAGTGTTTACAAACATGATAAAAAAAAATGTTGACGTCCATAGAAAGGCACCATCTACTGGAATGCATGGGTACCAACCGCTACAACTGCCAGTCAACGAGGATGCCCTTTGTGTACATGGTTCAGTCAACCATTATCCACATACCTGTACATATACCTACAAATCCCCCTCTATCATCGTCATCATGGGTTTTCTCATATTACCCATAACTATGTTCTCGGTTTTATTGACTTACCCTAAACCATGCCCAGGGTTTTGTCTGACCCTAAACCATGCCTACAGGAATCCTTGTCCACTTCAATCTCACAAGTGGTTTCTAGCTTACCACAAACCTACACTGCAAAGTGGTTTTTGACTTAACACAAACCTACACTTACATACACTGTCACAAGTGGTTTCTGGCTTACCACAAACCTACAATCACAAAGTTAAAATATTGATCACTACTTGAATTAATCAAATAATGTTACATATAAATACATGTAGTGTTGTCTAAAGATAGGTAGACTATCTTGGAAACACAATCACTTGGTTGAGAGAATATCTCAACCACACACCAATCTATGAAACATTTAGATCTGAACAACTCATAAGGAATATGAACATACTTTGTTACATAGAGAGAATCACAACTGAGACAAGTAGGCATTATATTTTCCGAGTCTCTTTTGGTTGAAAAGTTAGGTCAACAACTCCCCTTCTAGATATAACATAATACGTGGAAAATCATTGCATGAATCATTTCTCATTATTTCAGCTAATGCATGTGCACATGATTATGGTGAGGATCTATCGACATAAATGACTTCTTTATTTCTTATAATTGTCCCTTCAAACTAAACTTTCAAGTTTAAATCTACCTATAATTTAATCCATGCCTCTCAAAGAAGTGACTGTATGATGGGGCCATACAAGACTGACATATTTTATCTCCATGTTGTGAATTGTAAAGAAAAATTCATGTTCTATCATTTCCAAAATAATTGTCATGCCAAGACATTAAATCACATGGAAAAATTGCAAAACTATGAAAAAGATTGTTTGAATCACAATTTATCTGGAATCACAATTGTTTGGAAGGAGATTGACACATCAAGGATAAATTATTTCCAAAAACTAAAGTAAGGGGTTTGACTTCTTAGCTACTTCGATGAGGTTGTAAGTCTCTCCTAGATTACTTTCCCAGAAATAAAACAACTAAACCAGTTGTGATTAATGAAACAAGTTAATTATTGTCTCCATCTAAATAGAATTGGATCATACAACAAAACAAAAGTGATGATCATATGAAGCATATATGCTTGACTAAAATGAGATTTGTATTTTAAGTCGAAAATCCATTGCTAACCAATTTTAATTTGCACTATTTTTCCATTTTCCATATTTTTCACTACTTATTCTACACAACCTTTTTTGTTGCTTATTTTCCTCTACTATTGTAACCTTACAAAGAGTAGGTCTATATAGTATGAATGTTCATCCAATCTTCCCAACAACTACTAACCTCGTTGTTTCTTGCAATCTCAAAGTTATATAATCTAGTTCATTTGGAAAATTGTTGTGCACCTTCAATTTTATAAGATCATTTGGTTCAAGTGCATCACTAATGGAAACCTCTACAAAATAAGTCACACATGCCTTTCCAACCTGAAGGAATTTCTGTTTCTTACCAAGATTGTGGGCATAAGCAATGAGCTCTTTCTTCTCTTTGACTATTAATTCAGAAATACTTCTAACCAAACTAGTTGTTTCCTTCTATTCCCCAGAAGATACCACCACATTGCTTTCTTCATTAAATTCTTCGTCTTCTTCTTCATCCTCTTCTTCATCATAATCTCCTCTTTCATTTTGATAATCTTCTTCATCCTCTTCTTGAGAAAGAAACAGTTGGGTTTTCTGTTGACTTAGTGCATCTAAGGATCGAAATGTCGAAGTAGATAGAAGAGCCCTGAGGACTAATGAGCATTTTTTATGCTTTTAGGAACAATTCATGGGTGGAAACAAGCATAAAAGGGGAGGAGGAGGCTTAAAATGTTCACTGACATGAGATATCAAGAAGTAAGTGGATTGCATGAATCGTGCAAGGATTTCATGAGCCATATTGATCTATTCCCTATAAAATTTGGAAGGTAGACATTATCTATATGTCCATTGTGACACTTTATATACAGTTCTCGGAAATCAACCACCCTATGCACATGCGAATGTATCAAGTTTTTCTTGTGTGCACAACATAAAACAAGTAGCTTCTGCACTTTTGTAGATTGTATTATGCATGATTAACTCCATCTAGACAAGACAAAATATTCTTATCCCTAAGAAGGTTTTGAGATTGTTTAAGCCTATTTTGCAAGCTTAGTATTCCAGATGCCTTTTTTGCAAGAATATCAGTCAATTTGGAAATGTATTTATCTATTTAGTTTCCTGGTTTCTCTACATTGATATGGCCAATTATATAAGGAATATCACACCCAAGTCAATACAAAATGAATCTGAAAGACTTTGTGATCAATCGGACCGTGGGTTAAAAATATTTAATTTTTGGATAGCATTAAGGAATGTGACATGTATCTTCATTATGCGGTGGAGTTGTCCTAACTCAGGCACCGAAGTATTAACACATTGGTAACATTCCCACCATGAATTCCCTTAGAGTAGGTGGATTCCTCTCGCTTCCAGAATTATCTGGCAAGGACTCATGGGGCCTCTTGTAACTCTCAATGTGGTAAAGAGTGGAACGCTTGTCAAAACTAATGATTATTCCTATCTTTTGTATTGAATATATAACACATACCTCCAATACATCATTCATTATTGCTGCATGTCTCCAAACACCATGAATTCGGAGCATTCACCAATAATTGAACGTTGCAATATAAATGACTCTTCCAACGCCAACATAAAGAGAGTTTCACATTAAATCCTTATTCCTCAACATTGCCAACATATGCCAATGTACCTCGGTGATGCATAACTTGTAACGTTATTCATTGTGCATAATTTCAAAATGTGGCAATAATTCCATTTCAGAATGCAACCACCGATTGGAAAATAATTCCATTTCAGAATGTTCCATTGTCTACTTGTCACGACTGACAGCACCACTCACGTTATTTTTTATGCAGCAACATTTTGTTTATGTTCAAACTGTGTCACACATACTTCCATGCTTGCTTTGTTTTATAGGTAATTCTCAACAATTCTGTTAATATGAGTGCAACTGCTAGATTGTACTGTAATGTTCCATATTGCACTATGCTAGTCTACTACTAGCATTGACTTGGTCCTCTTTGAGACATGATAATTGTTTTCAGTAGCTCTAATAGCTTCAGTACCAATACTAATTTTATCATCTATACTCATTCTCTTGCCCAAATATACCACCTTAGTAGCACTCACGAAGACTTGATGAGTCTCGTCAAAATATTTTTTCCTTGCTCAAAGCATATTTTCCCAACACATACCATTTATATAAAATTGAAGTAACTACTTCTTGAGCTGTGGTTATTGCTCCACCGAGGGTCCTCACAAAATACCTAGTCTCACAGTCTTTAAACTCATGTTCGAGCCCCCATGATGGACTATTCCAAAGGTACAAATATTGATGACTACTTCGCTAATTGACTATGCACACTCTTTGATCTATTATGGTTGCTCCACTAAATAGAAAAATTGTTTCACAACATAGTGCTCTTAGGAAGTGAAAAAAACAACTTCTGCCTCCTCTCCAATTCAACACTTTAGATAGTTCCAAAGTGGGAGTAGAAATCTCTAACAATCTCTTTGTTGCATTTTGAGATAAATTCATCACTCACACAGTGTAATTATGCATGATCTCAGTGTGAGGCATTTATTCCCTTAAAATTTTATTTCTCACCCTTTATGCAAATTCATGGCTAATGAGCCTACGACCCTCAAGTATTGCTTCTCCCAGTATGGTGTGAATTTCAATGAGTGATGACCTATTGGAGATGAGCACCAATGACCATGATTTTCTTTCGTCATTTCAATTTATTTATTTATTTTTGTTTATTTGTTTGATTATGCTGCAAAAAAATTATTCTACAACCACAATGTTTTTCTCCATTGTAAGCATTTTCTCTGCATAATTTGGCTATACAAAAATTATTGTATTATTTCTCTATGCAAAATAACATGTCTTTCATAGATGCTCTGGGTAGTGTCACATTTCCAAATCTTCTTTTAAGGTGGGAATGAAAATTTGGGCTTCCATTAATTAGTCATTTCTTTACAAAAATTAATAAGCACTCTTCTTCTTCTTTCATTGTTGATATACGAAGTTAGTATTGATACATCCAATTCTCCACTCTTAGGTCCTCAAGTTCTTCACTACATACTTTGAGAATTATATGATATCTTGTTAAACTCATTTATATAGTAATTTCCTTTGTCATACTTCATGTGTTTAGTCTCCTCATATTTGTTATTTCTTCCAATGCATTCTTGAGTCTGATCTCCCCCTGAAACATTGTTGCTCTGAGTTAGAACAATTTATTCATTGCTTCCATGGGAAACTCCCTCTAAGACCAAGTTGACTTCAACTGATTGAATTCACTGACTACTTATTTTTGTTCCTATTCCACACTTTAGTATATTATCTTTTGTTGTTTGAACTTTCTTTTAATTCAATGTTTAGTCTACTTACAATAGCTTCTATCTTTTTCCTATAGTTATTTAGAGTATATGGAAACTTACAATATTTGGCTTTGTGGCCAAGGTTTCTACATAAGTGGAACCTTATATGACCAAGAAAAGCCGAAAAAGGTTTGTATCTTCTTGAGTAATTTCTACTTCTCTTTACATATATTTTGCATTCAATAGATTTATGTCTAAATCCATTGCACAAATAAAAGTAACCATAAAAATGATTCATGTACTTGGTGAATTGTTATCTTTTATGTTTGCTTGCTTGAAGGAACCTTCTTATTTTCTACATATTTTGTTGATTAGTATTGGTTTGATTGTTTTTGTTTTCTTCTTTACTAATCATGTTGCTTGTCCCTTATCATACAAGTATTTTAAGGGACATTTCATTGTCCTCTATGGCTTCCTTTCTCGAGTTTCTCATGGAAACAACCTCCTCTTCAAGTTGTTTACATAATCTGTTGTTTTCATCTAACTCACTTCTAGCTTAATCAATCTCAACCTCTTAACTTTCACATTGTGACGTAGGAGCATCAAAAAAAAATTATAAACTATATTAGATATTTTTTTTTTGATGAAGTTGGATTCCTCATGTAATGATTTTAATTTTATAATAATTACTTGGACTCTAGAAACATTATCATCGAATATTATGGATTAGGCTAGAAAAAATAAAAAAAGTAGTCTTAGTTTCAATTTTTCCAAATTAGTTACTAAAATAATGGGTCTTATCCACTTATTATGGATCTTTATCCTCTTTTAGATTTAGAATGCTTTTTATAAATTAGTAACTATGTGGAGAAATAGAGAAGAATGGGAAGTGTGAGTATAAGAGGAGGAGAAAGCTAATTCATTCCATTATGAACCCTCTCTTGATTCATGGAAGGAAAAAACTATCTTGTTGTAATATATTTTTTCAAGATATGATATTATTTGGGTTTTTAGTGGAGTATTGCAAAAGAATGTATAGGGAGCATACTTGTTGACTTGATGCATATTCCAAGCAACCATTTTGATGCTCTGTAAAATTTGTGTGTGAGCATGGGAGAGGTGTGGAGTATGAGTAAATGGCCAATGATAATGAGGCCAATATTATATTGTAAATATTTTTATCTTTAAATGAATTATATATAAGTTTTGATTGTAATTATTGGGTGGGTTTTTAAATTTATGGATTAGAATTTGCAAGTAGTTGCAACCTGCATCATTTTAGTATTAAAGCAGCAACATTAGTTATGGAAGATTGAAGAAGAGAGGCAAGAGGGGAAACTTGTGGAGCACGAGCGGACATGCCTACAACAAATGTGGCTTTGTAGGTAGAATTGCAAAGACTTCATGAGAGGATGACAACCATGTAAGTTTCACAAAAAAGAGGCACTAACATGAGAGATGCCAGTGATGTTGAAGAAGAGGCTTCTAGTGAGGATGGAGCAGAGGAGACACCAAAAAATAAAATGAAGATGTTTTCCAAGATGTCTGCTAGGCCAAAAATGGAAGTACTATTATATGAAGGTAACTTGAATGTTGATGAGTTAATGGATTGGATACATGCATTAGATAAATAATTTGGCTCTGAGGATGTTGAAGAGGATAAGCAAGTCAAGTATGCAATGACTAGACTTAAAGGACATGAATACCTATTGTGGGATGACGTACAAGTTGAACGCAAGAGGAAAGGAAAAGCCAAAAATAAAGATTTGGATAGGATAGTGGTGAAAATTAAAGGTAATTTTCTACCTAAGGATTATCATATCAATATATTTAAGAAATTACATAAATTTAAACAAAGGAACATGACTGTTAAAGAATACACTGCGGAATTTTACAAATTAAACATTAGGGTTGTACATGTACAAGAGAATGATGAAAAAATTGCAAGGTATATTACTCATTTAAGGTTTGAAATTCAAGATGAAATTAGCTTGTTGCCTTTGAGAACTATGGAAGATGCATATCAGACAGCTTTATTAGCAGAAGAGAAGATTTCCTAGAACCAAAAATTGAGGAGTAGAGGAAGAAGTCATGTAAAGGATAAAGGACAAACAAAGAAACAAGGAGTATAGTCTCCAATGGAAGAAGAAGGAAGGTGTAGTAGTAAAACACCAAGAGAAAGTGATTTTAGATGGAGGAGATCATTTTCAAGAGGAAAAGGTCGAGGAAGAGATTATCAACCTAGATATTTCAATTGTCGACAATTACGACACATGTCTTGGGAATGTCTTGAACATAGATCAGTAAGCCAACAAGGTGCTCATGTGGTAGAGGAGGAGGGGAAGGATGGAGATCTAGTTGCCATTGTAAATGCTCCTGAGGAATGTGAATATTTGTTATTAACAAGAGTGTTGCCAAGCAGTAAAAGAGACCAAAGAATAAGCTCATAGGAGGAGTTTGTTTAGAACTATGTGTAAGTCCAAAGGTAAGTGTTGCAAACTTATGATTGATAGTGGTAACACAAATAATATAGTCTCTATTGAAATGGTAGAAAAGTTAAATTTAAAGAAGACACCACATCCTACACCTTATAAGGTCTCTTGGCTACAAAAGGGTCATCAAGTTTTGGTTACTAATCAATGTAAGGTATAATTTCAAATTGGAAGTTATAAAGATGAAATTGTGTGTGATGTCTTGTCAATGGATGTCTGTCATATTCTACTAGGAAGGCCTTGGCAATACAATAGGGATGTAACACATAATGGGAACCAAAACACTTACAGTTTTGAGAAAGATGGGAAATTACATACACTTCTACAATTAAAGGATGCAAGCACTAATAAAGTGTTAATGATGAATAACCAAGAATTTTTTAAGGATTAATCATAATGCAAGGAATGTGAACCAATAATTGAGGTAAATCACTTGTTTCCAGAAAATAAAGATATGTTCAATGAATATGGGAATATGATAAGCAACAAAATGTTTATGGTAGAAAATAGAGGTCAGCCAAGAGTATCCATGGAAAAAATGGTTATGAATGAAGAGATTTTAATAAATGAAAAACAAAACAATGTTAAGAAGAAGCACTGGAAACCAGTGAGAGGTTAATGTGTGAAAAACTCCAAATTCTATATGAAGAAAATCACAATGAAGAATCTTTTGGGAAAGAAATGGAATTAATCAACAAAGCAAGTACCTTGGGAACCATAACAAAAAAAATTCAAAATAATTCTGACACGTTTGTTTCATGCGTAAGAAAGATGGTTTCAATTGTACTGGTTCAGGTCCTTCCAAAGAAGTTCCTGGAGGAATTAGCCAAAATAATTGAGAGAGATAAGTTTCCAAGAGCATACCAAAATAGACTTCATTTGTTTAATGAATAATCTTGGGATGCCTGAGGAAAATTAAGTCATCATGGAAAACTTCAACCAAATACAAGTTATATCAAAGGGTTAAAGGTCTCTTGGACAAGAGTCTAGGAATATTTTGTTCTTTTGTAGTCTGATGTAGGAGCATCGAAAAAAATTTATATACTTTATTAGATATTATTATTTTTTTGAGGAAGTTGGATTCCTCATGTAATGATTTTAATTTTGCAATAATTAGTTGGACTCTAGAAACATTATCATCAAATATTATGGATTAGGCTAGAGAAAAGAAAAAAGTAGCCTTAGTTTTGATTTTTCCAAGTTAGTTACAAAATAATGGGTCTTATCCACTTATTATGGATCTTGATCCTATTTTAGATTTAGAATTATTTTTATAAATTAGTATGTGTAGAACTAGAGAAGGATTGGAAGTATGAGTGTAGGAGGAGGAGAAAGCTAATTCATTCCATTATGAATCCTCTCTTGATTCATGGAAGGAAAAACTATCTTTTTGTAATATATCTTTTCAAGATGTGATGTTATTTTTGTTTTTTGGTGGATTATTGCAAATGAATGTACATGCAACGTACTTGTTGACTTGATGTATATTCCAAGCAACCATATTGATGCTCAGTAAAATTTGTGTGTGAGTGTGGGAGAGGTATTTAGGATGATTAAATGGCCAATGATAATGAGGCAAATATTATAATGTAAATATTTTGATCTTTAAATGAATTATACCTGAGTTTTGAGTATAATTGTTGTGTGGGTTTTTAAATTTGTGGATTAGAACTTGTAGGTAGTTGCAACTTGCATCACATTATAGGTCTCTCTCCTTCAATCAACTACTCATCACCTCTTCTATTACCCTTGCTTCTTCAAGTTGTTTTTTGAAGCTAATGATTTCCCCCTTGAATTCATGTTATCTTTCGTCACATATTTCCATAAGTTTCTTCAAGTCTTTTATTCATTCTTTAGTCTATCTATTTCATCCAGGGCTGAATCAAGAATAGTTTGATGTTTAGTTAACTTTTCTTCATGATAATCAGGGACATTTACATCAAAATAACATGTTTCATTTGACTGGGTGGTTTCTCTTTGATAGGAATTTTTCTTCCTTCTCTTTTTCTTCTCCTTCTTGACAATACTGCCTCTAGTGTCTCCTTCATGCATGAGATGCAACCTTTCCCCAATTTCTTTCGCAACTATAAGATCTATCACTATCTCAAGATCCGTATTATGAAGGTTATTATGTATTACACATTTTACTTGAGCATTCCATTGTTGTTCTTGCAAAAAAGGAGAGACTTTATAGTAAAAATCACATACTAGCTTTAATACACTAGGTTCATAAGCTATCGGTTTAGATTTTACCTTATCTTTCCATTGCTGGAAGTTTTTTGCACTTAGCATGGAAACACTTAGATAGTCCATGACTTAACCAGGTCTATGTTCAAGTTGTTAGGCTTACACCAAAGGAAATGACTCTGATACCAACTAAGAAAACTAGACGAAAATGAGAGGGGGGTTGAATCAATTTAGTACATTCGTGGACATTAATTTGATTTTTTTTAAACTCATTAAACAAAATTTTTAAATGAGCATTTTAACACATAATGAACAACAAATTTAAAATGTGAACAAAAAGTAATAAGAAAATTGCAACATCACATAAGCACACGAAAAAACGCATATGGGCACCAGATATAAGTGGAAAACCATAAAGGGAGAAAGCCACAATTTTTTTATTGTTGTGATTCAAAGGAAGGCTCCTACTCCCTTATTACATATGATTTTTTGTAGGCTCCAACCTATAAGAGGCTATTACCTCAATTTTTTTTGCAACCTACAACATGCAAGGAAGCTCCAAGTCTCATATTTTTTTTCTGTAGACTACAACCCACAAGAGGCTCCTACCTGATTAGGCTACAACCTGTTATTTATCAAACTCCAACTTTAAAGGCGACTACAATTCCCTGATACATATAAGAAACAACATGTTGGTTTACATGGTCTATAAATCTACATACCTCCATCTCTATCTTTGTTTCTCCTCCTCCTCACATCTTCTTCACATCAGCTCTTCTATATATCGGGTGATTAATGAATAACACCTTAATCAACTCTCACATTCTCTAACTCTCTAACCATTCATCTCTCCAACTTTACACACATTTATAAATGAACTTTGATGGTTGTTAGTATTCCACACACACGAATCTGAAATGAAAAAGCTTGTCTCTTTGCATTCCAAAGGTGTCTCTTCAATTCCAAAATTGTTTAAACTCTTGAATATTAAAATACATAAATGGAATTTCATCATATCCAAATTTCATGTCAATGAAAGCAAATTTCAACATATTCAAATAGCATGCATTAATATATCCTTGCATTCATATCCAAATAGCCTTGCACCACATTATTATTCATGTCTTTGCTTTTACCTTTGCCTTGCATCACAACATATCAATCATCATATGCATACATGATTACCATTATCCACTATTCCATATGCACCTGCCTAAAAAATTCACTCTCCAATGCCTTGTTTCTCACAAGAGTAAACCACATTTATGTTAGGAAAGCATTACAATAAGCATTGATGACTTTCCTTGTACCTCTTCAACACTGATCCCTGTTGTATAATGCATCTCACAAAACCATTAGCATCAAGCACCAGTCATAAGCATATGTAAGAAAGAACATAAGAATCAAATTTTTATCCATTAATAACAACAACAAGCATACCCAAGCCATCAAACAAGACCTACAATTCCATAACTCTTGTTGCACCATTGTTGCTCCTTTGTCTTACTTTCTCTTTTTCCATTGTAGTACAAGCCATCTGTTATTGTTCCTTCATTTTCAAAAACTATTCTCAGTTAATTCTTGTTGCACCTTTGCATCACATCTCCTCTCATCTCCTCTCATCTCTTCATGTTGCATCTCATCGCCAACATTTTTGCTCCTTGTGTTTCTTTGTCATCAATGATAACGATGCCAACACTGACTCCTTGGTTGCAATGAGGGGCATTGGGGATTTGATCTCAAATTTAATGGATTTGGTAGATTTCCTACCAAGGCTCGGTGTGAACAATCTTCAAAGTATGATGTTTGTGTGCTAGTGCTTGTTTGACTCGTGTGCTAATAGGCTCTTGATATGTATATCGGTCCCTAAATTTACCCTTCTTGTAAGTGAGTTTCAGTTTTTAATTGTTCCTTCTCTTTGCTTTAGTTAGTGCACTTGGGTAGTTATCTCATTTAGCATGGATAATTATCCTAAAGCTAACATGACCAGTCAAGTTTTAGACAGGATTTTGGGTGCTTCACACTCTTTTATGGTTTCCATTTCAAAGCTTGAGGACAGGGTGGAACACCAACATCTCCCTTTTTAGATTTTTTTGGAGGCTAAACTACTCCATATTCAAGTGGAAATGGAGGCTATAGTGGATGACCTTCATGGGGAAATTTTCATTCTTAGTGAGTGAATTGTGACTTTGGAAATATTTGGCTCTAGAAAATTGACGAAGGTGGCAAATAGGGATGGCTTCACTACTACTATTGGTGGGAAGAATGTTCATCATTCTAGGGATGAAGGGGTTAATGGGCCTAATTGAGACAACTATGTTTACTATTTTTAGGTTCTTCTTGTAACTTGTCATGGTATTAAGTAATTTTTTCTTCTTACTGGAGAGTTTTTGTAAATTTTAAAGTGAAAATCTCTTTACGATAATCTAGAAATATTCTCTATGATTCTACAGTTTTCATGATTATCTTTTGTTATGTAGAAATTTTGTAAATGAAAGCTATGTAAGGTTTACGGTCCCTAATCCAACCTTGTTAATATAAATCCTAGTTGTTCTATCTAAGAAAAGAAAAAAATCAATTTTACTTACATATATATAATTCATTATTTTCTACAAATGAAAATGGAGTAGAAATTATAGAAAGGTGATCTGTAAATTGTCATGGATATTCTACTAGACAATTTGACACAACATATCTACTAAAATATATTTTAAAATACAAAATCTACACCAGAAGGGTCAATATTTTCTTATATTTATGGATTCATTAATTATTGTGTTATGCTTATCCATGAAGTAGAGGGAAAATAGTGAATAGTGAGATAAAGCTCACAAACCACAACGAACACAAGATATTATCCAGGAAACTTTTGACAATGATGGAAATTTGTCAACCAAGGGGTCTCCCCAATGTGAAGTACCTATTATAACTCACATCATTTGGAGTAAGAGCCACATCTATAATATCATCCTGGTTTCCATGTATTCTTAAAGATATGCCTTGGCTTTGACTGTTAGGAAGAGAGAGGAATGAAAATGTGCCTTCAAAATGCAATGGGTGTGTGTCTTGCGAGTGTTTGATCATATGTGTGTCAATTTCTTTCATTATGGAGGGGATGAAAATTGATCCTCTAAGAGAGAGGTAGTAGTACCACCCTACTAGATACACACATAAATGAGAAGGATACGTACAACATCAAGTGAAATAGTCCACAAACATGCAATGGTCAGTGCAACCAATGTGATGAGGAGGATCTGCCTAATATCCAATAGAAGAGCCCATGAGGATGTAGCTACAGTAATAAAAATTACAGCATGTTCTCAATATGATAAGTACCAAAATCACCAAAAAACATTCAACTACTTTAGCACAGATGAAAGTAAACGTGAATTACAAACATGCATAGAATAGTCTTACAAATATCTATAATCCATCATGAAGAACGTGCTCACCCATAAGGCTTATTATATTAAGTAAAATTTCCAAGACACATGTATACAATGAACACCACTAGATCCAATAGTGGAGCATTGGAGCCACTCCTTGCTCCTTAAAAGAACTAATATATCTTTCTAATCCCTTACAGGAGGAGCCAAGGTGAAAAGTCCTTTGCTCATACAATAAGGGTGCATATATGACCAAGAGGCGATCCTTCACCTTCCTTATGACTCTTTGACTACCCTCATGATTGTTTGACTTCCTATGAATTTTCGACCTTACATGAGTCTTCATATTATGAATGTGTCCTTTGGACTTCCACTTTACAATACATTTTGAATAGGTAATTACATAATCCACAATAATGATGTGGCATATGATGACTTGTGACAAGACAAGAACATGACACTAGTGACATGAGTTGCATGATGAGGTGACAGTGCCAAGCTATCCTTCTTGTTTCTTCTTTCTTTGTGTCTTCTCGAAAATATGGTACATGTTCTTTGTATTTCTCCTCCTTATGACTTGAAGATGAGGAGTCTTCCATGTGACCTTGATTTTTGATCTTCTATTAGAGTTTGGTGTTTCATCATCTTCTCGCTTGATTAATCTTATTTCTTCATCTCCATAAGTGTCTTCTAGCATGTTTGCCTTCTCCATCTCTTTCATCATTATCTTTGCATAGCATGATATAGTACTTGTGTGTACAATCCACTCATGACAAGATGATATCAGTCTAATAAACCCCTAATCTAAGATGGTTCATATTGATCCACTCACTAAGCTGGAGCCAGATGACAGGCTGGGAAAGAGGCTTAGTAACTATGCAATTACACATCTCAGGAAGTCAAGGATGAGCTTGAGCCTTGAGACTACACAATACCCAATTTAGGTTGGACTAAGGAAGAAAATTTTGTGATCTAGGAGCTCAGGGTGACAAGATGAAGGGATGGGCACTGGATCATCCTATTACGCAATTTTTGAAGAAAGATGAGGCCAATTGATTGTGCATTTTCACATATCAGAGAGTCAATGGAGAACTTGATCACTAAGACAACATAGTGTGTAATTCATGTAGTACTAGGGAGACAAACTATGTAGTTTCTAGACTAAATGAGCTTAGCTATGGGGTTTTTCACTGCTTGGGAGAATTGCACAGTTATGGAAGGTAGAGGAGGTTGGGTCATTTTGAAATTGCACAGTTCAAGAGATAATTAATGAGCTTGAGGCTAGAGACTATGCAATGCGCAGTTAAGGCCAGGCTAGGAGGATGAACTGTGAAATTTTGGGAGGCAAGGTCATGCTTGATCAATGGAACTATGCAATGAAACAATCCAAGGAAGAAGGAACTGCACATTGTGTAGTGTCAAGGGAAAAGGATCCATCTTGAGGGTTGGAACTACACAGTGCATAGTTGACGAAGGCTAGATGAGGCTAAGTTGTTGGGGAATTTCTTAAAAATGGCTATGTGGAACTAAAAAGACTGATGCGAATAGTGATATGAATTAACTGTGATCACACACTTGAAAAACTTTGTCGACACAATATATCATCTAAAATGCGTTAACATCATATTTCCCTCAACATGACAACCTTGCGATGACTTTACGACAAGTGTGTCACTGAAGGTACATTTTACGATGACCATGACGAATGAGTGTGAATGATGTTTACATTGTTATATCAGCTAATTCACACAAATATGACCCCTTGAAACCACTAGAAAAAACATACATACATTTTGTGATAGCTAACATGCGAAAAGATGCAATTGCTAAAGTGTGAATGACTCTTGTGATATGTGGACCTGGAACTTAGAGAAAATGTATTTTTCATGATCCTCTCCCTCTTCCTGGGAGAACTTTCTAGTCTCTATATATTTCCATTTGCTACATGCTTTATTTTGTAGATCCATTTCAAAGTCACTAGTGAATTCTCTTTGGTATAATCAAGGTATATTCCAAACTTTATAATATTCCTACTCCCTCTAAGATCAAATCTCATTTAGTACACAAATCATTGATTTTGGGAGAGTCCTCTTGTCACAAGATTTGCTTTGTTCTTCCACTACTTCCATCTATTGTTAGAGATTTGGTAGCCTTTTCTTTGTACTTGCAATCCTTGCTAGGAGGCAATGGAAGAAAATTTATAACCAAGCAAGGATATAAAGACAAGAGGATAATAATAAAACAATAACAACAATAATTAAGGAAGAGAAATATATGCTACTTATATTTTGAGGATTTTAGGGAAATTTCATCTCACTCTTGATCTTAGCCTTCTTGCACCCATCTTGAAAATTTATCAACCTTGTCCTCATCATCAACATAATTTCATTCCTTCCTTACATGATATAGGGTTTCTTCTTTCAGTGGAAACATTACTCTAGGTCCAGATCTAGGGTTTCGTCCACAAACCCCTAGTATTTACAAACCCTAAAACTCATTTTGCACCTTTTGCAAGTCCAAAAAAATGTGTAATGTTCAAATTCTCATTTCCATATCCAAATTTCCAAAAACCATAGATTCCAATTCCTCAAAAAATAGTCAAAGATGTTTCATGTTGATGTTAGTCTTAAACAAACGTATCAAGATTAAGGATCTCCAATAAATATTTCTATAAAATGTGAGATGTATTCATTAAGAGAGAATACAATATACTTGACAACAACTATTTCTTTTCAGCTAAACATTGATTTCAATCCTTTCAACCCTTTTAACCCAAGTAATCTTTCCTTTATCATAAGAACACCTTCATATCTACAAATGACTCATTTCTCTCAATAGCACTTTGGTCTCCAAGATTGAAGAGTAAATCGACCTCATTTTCATTGTAATTTTGTCATGTCCAATGAAATTGTTCCATCAAGGTATACTTTCTTCAAGTATATATTAGTTACAATGATATTTTTCCTAAGTTCGAATTTTGACTGCCCAAAGAATAGATTCTAGGACTAGGCATCCATATTTCGTATCTACAATGTAAGTCATACCTTATCATCAACATATGCAATGCATATTCCAGGGCCTTTAATTAAAAGTACATGGTCCATGACAAGAAAAGGTGTTACTACTATGCAACATCTTCAAGGAAAAACACAAGTTTGTTATATCACACTTCAATATTCAATACTAGTCTAATCTTGCTTTGAGCCATAAACCAAATTATGATGTTGTTATTTGAAATATAAAGATTCCTTTCCTTCTACATATCAGTAGGTGTATCTAATAATATCTTTGTATCGTTATATGAACATGATTGAAGATCATATTTGAGTTTTGACACTGAAATTATAGGGGAATGGATTCCTTTAATAGTCATCATAACTACCCTTAATGGTTTCTTCAAGAATATATTGATGTATGGAAATAGATTAGACCTTTGATACATTATTATAATTTGACTAAGGACTAGATCAGAGTCTTGGTTAATTTCTCATGAAACAAATTTGAACCAAGTGTTTGACAAAGCTTATTTAGGGTCATTTCCTTTAGCTGAAGTCTACAAGAATGTTGCTAAAGTAAAACCTTTGATCTCAATTGAAATCATTGAAGGTAACTTAAGAGATGATACATACCTTTCATTGAAGCATCAAATTGCAAACTTATAGTTTCCCTGATCTCTTTATAGGTCTGTATTCTCATGCCTCATACTCATCTTTGTACATCTCATTATTGTAATTTTCTTGCATGGAAATAATGTGTAATGTGATTTGTATGGAAATAAGTTCCTTTAAAAAATATTATTTGTATCTTATACCAAACCTGGCATCCAAAGTAGATCAAGGAGAAGACTTTAAACTTTCCATTAAACACTAGTCCAATCCATTCTATAATTTAAGGATGAAAACTAGACTTCATGAACATAATATTACTTTACTGGATTATTCTCAGACATATATACTTTTGAAATTATTTTGGTTGCTTCTTGAGAGTACTCAATCTTATTCATAGAGGCTTAGATCTTCAATAAACTCATGATCACATTAGTACATGACATGCAATTTTCTATCACAAATTCAAGCTCCTATAAACAATGTATGTTCCAATGATTCAAGTCATGATTGTAACTTTCCTTCTTGTTGACATGGTCTTATGAAATATAGGTCATCTTTGTGATCTAAATGTACCACAAGAGCATTACAAACAAAAAAAAATTGTAAGCTTCCTTTTTCATTAACTATAATGTTTCATATTCTCTAAGGACATCTACGAAGCCACTCATCCCTCTACCATTAGTCTTGAGGCTTTATAGGCCTTCTTGAGATTAGCCCTGAGGTCTTTCAACCTTCTACAATCAAAATGAGGAATCCTTAGCCTTTGTATTATAAATTTGAGGCAATTTCGTCCTTTAAAATATTGATTGAATCCCAAAACTAAGGGATTCAACCCTCTTCCTATAGACATTAAAACTTCCACTAGCAAATTTTGGCTTCATCAAAAATTTATTATTCTTGGAACTAGACGATCTTTCTTTCATAGCAGCTTCAAAATTTCTTCAACTTGGTTTATACTTAGTTTTGGAATTCCCTTAATGGTTGCTCTATAACCCACACTTTGATACCATGTTGATCTTTCAAGGATCTTCTAAATTGACAATTACTTCTTATGATTTCTTAAGTTAATATTTTCTTGCATTCATATTCATCAAAAATAAATTACATAGAAGATCTCAATATTAGAAAATAAAATGTCAAAATTATCTAAAGAGACATCCAAACAAGAAAAAAAAATATTTACCCTGGAAATACCCACTTGGGGGAAAATCCCAACAAACGTTTCCTTAGAGAAATTATTTAGTTCAACAAGATATACATCGAATTCTTCTAGTCAAATTCAAAGTCAAAATGACTAGCAATATAGCCCCAACCAAACCTAGTTAAACTTCCCTCTTGTCAAGTTATAGGGTTTCCAACAAACTCTGACTGAGTTGGTCTATTAGAGTTGAATTTCAACCTTCTTATGCACCTACAATAACTACCACCTACTGCTAGAAGTTCCTAGAAACTTCACATGTGTAAAACCGTCGAAGGATGCCATGCGTGCCAAGTCAAACAAGTGAGAGAAACTCAGTCAACTACTACAGGACTTTAGCCTTCTTCATTTTCCTATTATTTTCTTAATGAATAGAAAGATACATGGTTATGTTTGATTTGATATTGTGCTTGGATAAGAAGGCCAAATTCCTTATATATTGAAGTCTGGTTAAGTGAATGGGTACCTCTCTAACTAGGGCTCACTTAATTAGGAGGAGGGCCAACTTGACAACTTTTGGAGTCAAAAAATAAATTTACAAATCCAAAGTTTCTCTTTTGAAAATGACATGAAAAATATTTCTTACATTTTTCATTATGTGCATTTCAAGGGCTAAAATATTAATTATGAAGACTAACCATAGCTACAAAATTCAATATGGAGGACTTGTTCCTCTCCTTAATCCAACGTGGAAGGCTTATTGAGTTTCAATTTTCGACCATCACAATTGAGTAAATGCACATGTATGTGGGTAGACTAAACCTATAGACATTATATTCCACCTTCTCCAGTATCTTGAAGTGACCATATCAGAGAAAAATAATTTTGTTACTAGGACCCCATAGCCTCTCCTTGTTCAATTATAACCATACTCTATCTCCCAACTTGAATGAGTTCTTTGTTCTGTGCATATACCAAGCCCTGTATTTTTCTTGTTACTTCTATTGTGTCTCATATACATGTAAATTTATTTTCCTAATCTTTGCAACCAATTTTTCTACCCTTAAATAATCCTCTAAAAGATACACCCACACTCTTCCTTGCTTCCCATATACAATATGAAAAGGTGAAGGTGGAAATATCCAAAAGTAGTTTCAAATGAGGACTTACCAATAAAAGTTTGGACTAGTTTACAATAAGTGTGTTGTATGCATACCATATTTTCGTCCCAAGTCTTTGGATGCTTCTAATTGCAACCCCTCAAAAGTTGTACCAAAGTCTTGTTGACTACTTTTGTTTGTCGAGATGTTTGGAGATGGAACATTGTAGACATCTTGAACCTCACGTCCATTTTTCCCACAAGTTAATTTAAAATGCATTGAGAAATATTTTTTCCCTATCTAAAATGGTGCTCCTTGGTATAAAAAATTGCACCTTGACTTGTCCAAAGAAAATTTTCATTGCTTATTTTTTGATGGCTTTATTTTTACAATGCATTAAAACACACATTTTTGAACTTATTATTCATGTGCTTTCATTTCACACATCAAATAGAGTGATTCTAAAACAACAAGCTTTTAGTTAGTATTAATCATATTCACACAAGGCCAATAATGATGGTTTCTCTTTCTGAACATAGAGAAAAAAATGAAATGCATTAGGAAGAAGGAATTTTGTTATGGTCATCTTCTCATTTGATAGCCTTATTTATGAATTTTTTCTAGAATTTTGTAGAATAAAAAAAAAAGATGATATGCCAAAGATATCATTGTTTCCCCTAAATATGTCTATTTCATCGTCTTTTATCATTATCCTCCATTATTTAGGTTAATTATCTCTTTTCCATTATTTTCCTAGTTTGCAAAAATATTATCTCACATCCTTACCTACTCTTCTATTTTTACTTAATTATTTTCAAATTGTGTGCAAAAGTATTTCCATACAACATCCCATGCATGCTGTTGCTAAAGAAAAAATCTAACCTCTACACAACCCTAACTTTTGCAAAAACCTTTTCTCCATGGAATTCACATCCCATTCTTTGTTGCTTATTCATTTTTACCTTTTCAATTTCCTAAACGTTGTTTCTCATATTATTTTATCCTAAGCTCTTCTTCCATATCTCAATAGGATACATGACATCCAGTTAGAAATATGATAGGGTGATGCGTCAAAGGTATTGGTTGAGCAGGGATGAATGGGAAATGACATAGGGTACTGATTGGGAAATGAGATGGAAATAAAAAAATACACTATGCATAAGTTACACAAGGTTGTGTGACTCTTATACTTCATGCACAAGTAATATGAGGATCCCATTTCTTTATAAATCATTATCCCATAATGCATGTGATGAGGAGCATGAAATTATAAAGAAAAAAATTCAAGATTTATGTGAAGTAGATCAACAGTTGTTGAGTCACTTTGTATAGATCAATGATGGTTGAGTTATGAACTTTCGAAGGTGATAACTTAACTTTTTGATGTTTGATTTCAACAAAAAAGAGTTTGTTGTAAAGTTGCAAGAATGAACAACACATTGGGATCTGTTTCCATGAATTAATAAAATTTTCATATTAATATTTAGTTGACTAAGTTTCTACAAAAGGATTATTCACTTAAATACATATAAATCATTAGCTCTTTTACATTATATCTTCTCAAGACATGAAGCGTTCCCTTGATGATTGACTCACTTTGTAGTCCAAAACGTTGGGTTATTAAAACTATTTAACAGGTCATTCCACACTCTTTCAATAAACCATAGCTATCATGCCAAAAAAATTAAAACACAATCATGACCATTTCAATCTTGGAAACGGTTTATATTAAAGGAGTTTCTTAACTTCTAAAGTGCCACCCAATTTGGAGGATGAATATTTAATTTCACATTTACCAAAATAATTTACTTTTAACACAAATGAGAAAAAAATATAATTGTAAAATAGTTCCCAAAATATAAAGAGAAGACTATAAAGGATATGCTAAGCATATTGAAAGTGGCTCGTATCCTTGGCTCTTGAGTTTTTAAGGTTGGATTTTTTCTCGATTAGACTTTTGTTGAAGGAAACCTTTTCCTTCCAAAGAATCTTGTGAATTAGCTAGCTTGAATTTCCCTTTCATAGTTTCTTTACATATTTCTTTCAAGTAGGTTAGTTTATGTATATTAAGAAATTGGATTAATATATATTTGATTATGTTTTCTCCATTCTTCTTAAATATTTAATGACAATTTAGGTTTAGGGGAATAAAATCCTTATCTTGTAAAAAGTGAATGCAGTTTAATTATATTATATCTAATTGTCTTACACATGGTTAAAGTTGGCATTGATATGATTAACTCACTTGCGCTTATCGATCAGAGCTTTCAGAGGTTGGTTGCATATTAGTGATATGTGAATACATTCATGCAAGAGAAGAACAATGATAATATTTTGTCTACCAAATTAGCAAATGTTGCATGCATTCCAGAAGTATTTATTTTAGATAAATAATTTATTTATGCACATAAATAATTAGTTTAAAGACAAGAACAATTATGATAGCTTCCAATCGCGCATGGCTTTTAGCTTTAACAGGGTTCTGACAAGTGCAAATATCAATTTGCAGGCAGAGCTCAACTTGTGAGCAAATCCATTTTCAAGGAATAGTATATTCCATGCATATTTAGGCATGTTCATCCAAAGAGCGGCCCCTCTAGAGGAGCAAAAGGACCCTCCTTATATAGTATCTCCCTAAAGGGATTGGGAAAGGGTTTTAAACTATCAATAAATGGAACAATGGAATCGCAGGGATCAAATGAGGCAACCATCATAGGGGAACAATGGTAGGTAAGTATGAGAGGCCAATTCCTCCCCAAAGCTGCAACAAACCCTAAATTCACGATTCTAAAAAACTGCTTCGAGAAAACAAGGCAATATATGAAAGACCACACAATAAACTAAAATTTTATGGGTATTTTCCAAAAAGAATAGGATATCCTTCAATGGATCTAGGTAAAATGGAACCCCAATGGGACCATTGAATGTTTCTTGTGAGAAAAAGGTTTCTTTACAGTGGTTTTTACGGATTTAGAAGATCAGAAAAAAGTTTTCAAGAATGGACCCTATTTTATTAATAACATCGAGCTTTTCATGATATTATGGGAGGAATGTTCTAACCCTAAGAAAGAACAGTTCATGGCAGCCCCAATATGGGTTTGCTTGTACTCTCTACTTGAGGACTATTGGGAAGTTGATATCCTTGAAGGAAAAGGAAAATTCATTGGAAAATTTGTAAAGATCTCGAAAATTACCAAAAGAAGATGACATGCAGCTTATGCCTAGAACTATGTTCACATGAACATTTCCCAATCACTCCTAGAATCCATAAATTTGGAGTACCATGAATCCATATGGACTCAACCGCTAGATTATGAGCATGTGCCTTTCAAATATCGAAGATTGCATGAATATGGCCAGTTATTTTGAGACTGCGCACTCACGGTTACCGAAGAACAGAGGGAAAAGGAGAGGATGGACACTAAGGGGTTTTAGATAGTGGGAGCACACAAAGGGAAAATCCCAAGACCTCAACCCCCTTCACTCAGGAACAAGCAGGCCCAAGTTTCGTAGGTCCAACCTTAGATGATAGTAGCAACAATTCAAACATAGAAGAATGGAACTCAAAGAAATCCTCCCAAGTCTCCAGATGTAAATCCTTTTGTGGCCCTCTCAGCTGATCTAGAGATGGAGGAATTGAAAGCCCAAACAGAAACATAGATGACACTCCAAGTAATGGAGACAGATAAACCACTAAATAAATATGGGGAGAGAGTCATCCCAAGAGGAAATCCCTAGAGGATCTGGAGGAAGAACGCAAATTAAAGGAATTCTTAGTCCAAACCATCAAAATATGATAAATTGAGGAGAAATGCAATAGAATCAACCCAAATGAGAAGACAATGCTAGACTTTTTCAAAGTTGGGGAAAGAGGAGAGGTGAAAGATATCCCTTCAAACCAATTGGCTCACTTTCAAAATATTTTAAGTCAATGGTGCAGGAGTCTATCCCAGTAGGACAGGGATCCTAGTCAAACCAATAGTAATAAATATGTACAACAAAAATATTCCTTGGAATCAATCCTCATTCTTGTGGAGAGAGGAAAACACGGCTAAAAAATTAGTAAAGAGGTCCCGAAGGAGGCAATAGAATTCATTTTGAACTCGAGGCAAATGAGTCAACTTAGGGAGTATTTCCCTCGTTCCTTATCCATTATGAGATGAAGATCATCTCATGGAACATTTGAGGCTTAAACAGTCTAGGTAAGCCCCACTATATTAAATTCAAAATTAGCAAAGAAAATCCTGAGATTATTTTGTTACATGAGACTAAAATCACGGGTGAAAAATTAGAGCAAATTTTAGACATGGTTAAACTTGTCACATCAAGATTTTATTGAAAGAACTATTTAAATATTATCTCACATTTATGAATTTATATGGTCATGTATCAGTTTATTCTTGTGTACAAAATGAAGATAAAGAAATTTGCATTGAATGTAGGAATCTCACAAATATATTCAAGGACTAATAACAAGAAGTAGAAAAATATTAGTCGAGTTAACTCAAAAGAATCAATAAGAAAGAACCATTGTTTATAAAAAACTCTTGATAGAAAAGTGAATACCATGGTCAATCAAGAAGAATGAGAGAATGTAGAGTAATAGACAAATGAAAGATAAAATAGAAAAAATGGTAGAAGGCATCATCAAAAAATACATAGATCTAGTAGAATGTAGAGTATTTACAAATGAATATAAAATGGAAAAAATGGTAGAAGGCGTCATCAAAGAAGACATAGATCTAGCCATATTTATCTCATAGGATAACTCCATCCTTTTTTTCCGCTTGGTATTCCTCCTATTTTAATTGGTGATGGTATAATGGATCCAAATAAGCATATAGATCAATTTATTACTATATGTGATACTCATCCAATTCAAAAATTTGATGTCATGGTTAGAGTCCTTCTACAAACACTTATTGGATAGATATATGACTAGTATACTTTGATTCACACTTAAACAACCTCATCTTTTGTTGATATGGATCAAGTGTGCATGTAAATATTTTCTACACTTATTTCTTATCATACTCTCCTTACAAATTTAACTCAAATTCATCCTTATAAAAATGAATAGATTAGATATTTCAATCTCCATTTTTTTCAAATTTTACAAGAAATCCCTTCAGAGTAGTGATCCAATGATCCAATGACATTTTCATGTCACCTTAACGTCATGCCACCAAATATAAAATATGTTATTAAATATTTCCATGTCGTACAATTACAAGATTCAATAACGAGAAAAACCACTAAAATGGAAGAAGATAAGATTGAGATAAATCTTGACCTAGAAATCATACTTTGGCATTCAAAGAAAAGCATCTAGATTGACATTGTCTTCACAACCATACTCCTCATCGAAACTTCCACAAAATATGGCAATTGGAAGATCAACATCACAAGATCAAGGAATTCAAAGTCTTAAGAATTTGAAAAGAAGAAAAAATTGCACAACTCAACCAAATTTGAGAAAGATGCAAAATGAGATCAATTGACTTAAAATAAATGAGAATCCTATTCCACGATGAGTAGAAAGAAAGGATACAAATTAGAGACTTGAAGATCACATACCAAGAAAATCTAACATGCCTGATCCAAATGTAGTCATTTTGGATGAAGATGAATTCTTTGAATATAATAAGGATTATAAATCCTTTGACTAATGAAAGAGCTCAAAAATCAAATTTCATAGAATATGTGTGTTCTAAAGAAGGTATACATATTCTTGCTCAAGATAACTATGATGAGCAAGGAATTTTTGAAGAAGATCAAGAGAATTTGATTCAAAAAAGGGCCCAAGCATGAAATTTCAAGCACAAAAATGAAGTAGACAAAGGAAAATAAAGTGTAATGCTCCTCATCAAGTTGAGCAATGATAGACAACTAAACAAGCTAATGTGACAACAAAGATGACATATAACATAGCATATGAGCTTATAATGATATAGATCTCTCTTCCTTTTTTTTTAGGTGATTAAATTACCTCAACAAAGAGAGAACTTGTTAAAAACATTTGAGAATACAAATTCTTCAAGCTTGAGAATATAAGCAACTTTGATTAGTAGTTAATAAAGACCCAAGTACTTTCCACCTAGAGTTAGGGGAAATGCACCTTCATTTCCTCTCTCTTGAAAATCATGATTTTGTTCTACATAATTTCATGGTCAGTGGTGGTGCTACAAATAATATAATGTCACTTCCAATTATGGAATATTTTGGATTTGAATGAACCAAATATTATGAAGTCAGAGAAGGTATAAGTGTTATTGATTCAATAAAGGTTCTTTCCTATGGTGAGATTAATTACCTTTCTACATAAATAAGATCTACTTACATATAGATACAATACCCACTATAATTGTAGTTGATCTTGGTGTTCTATGATAGGAAAATATATCATGAATATGTTGTCTAAAAAAAGATGGATCTCATGTTAAAATCCTAAGGGAATAAAGAAATCATATATCCTTTGAAAAGGAAAGAATCAAAGCCTTACACAAATTTGCATAGACTTATGGGTAGGAAACTATGTTGTTCTTGACGCAAAATATGCAAAGCAAAATTGAAAGTGATATTCCCAAAGAAAAAGTTATTTGATGGTGGTTGTTCCAACACTAGATTTTTTAGGTAAAAAACATCTAAGTTGCAAACATTTTCTAAATTGAATTTTCATTAAAATAATAAATTAGTTATGAGATAAAATGTGTTTTTTTGAAAATTTATATGATACAATAGATTTTAGTTATTTATTTATTTACTGATT